>SZWC01014019.1:0-10221 GCA_023375785.1 Penium margaritaceum
TCCCCCCCCCCCTCTCTATATGTATCTAACTATCACTCCCTTGTGCTCATCCCCTCACGCCACTTCCATTACATATTGGTATAACAGGAGCTTCGAGGAACAAGCTTGCCTCCTCCATATAGTCATGTCATTCATGACATGACTATATGTCATGAATGACAAGTAGGTTCGATCTCAGGGACCCTCTCACCGCTGGTCTTGGTCGTAACTAGCCATGGGGTGAGCATCGTGTAATACACTAGCCTGTATCAGCTGTATCTGGCTGCCATCCTTGACAAGAAAAAGGTGAAAGAAGAATAGAAAAGGGAGAAGCAGCTCGCAAGAACAGCTAGTGGTGGCAGCTACGATCAGTGGCAGCACGTAGCGGCGGCAGCAACTAGCAGCAACAACGGCATCAACAGCTGCAAGCACCAATAGTAGTGCACCACTAACAACAGAGGCAGCAGTAGTGCAGCAATAGCAATTCAGCTGCTCTAATGATAGCAGCAACAGTAGTAGCAACACCGCAAAAGTAGCATCGGCTACAACAGCACAGTAGCAGTGGAAGTGGCCACAATAACAAAAGAACCGCGATATCATTAGTGACTATAGTCTTGCACAACATTGCTGCTGCACAACAGTCTCTGCTCAGTAGTGCTATGCACCAACACTTCTGTGTAGCTGTTTAGAAGCTATGCAGCACCACGCAATTGTTGTGTAGGCTTATGTAGTCCCTATGCAGCAGCGAGCAAGGGGTGATGCGGTCACCTTCCCTTCCTTCATCACGCGGAGTCCGTGCGACTCCAATAGATAGAAAGAAGAAAAAATAATCACTCGCATATAGTACCTCAACGGAAAAAATGCTAGTCTGTACAACGTTAGCATAAGAAAAGGGTAGTGTGCTCAAATCATCATCAATAATGCCAACATCGGTGATTTTTGGGTCAAACTTCATTTTTTGGAGCATTTCAAAACCTCAAGAAACATTGTTTATTTCTATTGTGGACCATTTTGACGTTCGTCCCCACATTGAGTACATTGATGGCGCTGGTCCGTGACAAGGAGAAGGGGCTAGTACACCGTTGTTTTTTCTCCTCTTCGGACATCATGATTCCGAGATTGTAGTCACTCGCGATCGACGAGCTTTCCCAGTGTCTTGCCCAGTGACAGTGGTGCAATGAAGAAGCATGACATAGGCGCCAACAGGATCGGCCAGGCGCTGGACACCGGGGTCAGCTTCAAAGGTGCCAACATCATCAATAAGTGGCTTGGGGGCAGTTGTGATAATGGCATCAAATGCACGAGCGGACTCAGCAGCAAGAGGTGTGAAGGGAGGAACAACTGGAGAGAAGTACTTCCACAACTGCTCCCCTTGAGCCTAGCCGTTGAAGCTCACCTCCTAGGAGGAGAAGGTGATTCTGGAAGTAAGCACAGGTGGCTGAGAGAAAAATCATGTTGGCGCGGTGTAGTAAGAGGGGCGCTGTAATGGGAGTGCCAGCATGTATAGTAGCAAAAATGCTAGAGGCTGAGGATGTGGAAGATGTGTCAGTGTTGAAACTAGCATTGGTGCTAGCAAGTGGGACAGTGAAGGCGACTTAACACAATAGCGGTAACCTAATCAGCAAAGGCGGCACGATTGTCTTCTACCAATTTAGGTGATCTTCAGCCCCTTGCTGAGCCTTGCGAGCGAGGGTTAGCTGGTGCTGAATGGAATCAATGACTGACTTGTTGTCACCGGGCATAGTGAGGGCCCTGCCAGACAAACTTCGGCAAATTCTTCCCGACCCAAGTGGGCGTGGAAAATTTTGAGGTTCCTTAGGTAAGTGAAAGAAAGCTACGAGACATCCCATTATGAGTCAGACAAGACAAGCCATCGTAGGAGAAGTAGGGCAAGAGGAAAGGCTATACAACCCATCGACAAAGGCCGATGGATTGTGTAGGAACGCAAGGAGGGGAAGAAATACAACAACTGAGGTGACTAAGAGAATACAAATGGTAGAGGTAGCTAGAACCACTAGAGCAAGTGCCCCGGTGACGAGGGCCGCGCTGAGGGTCATGAAGATAGCTACAACTGAGTTAGTCATTGTGGCGAGGCTGAATATTGCAGATGGAGCTGATGTTGTAGTGTTGACAGCCGTTGCTATAGACATGCAAATGGAGGATACGGCTGTTGTTGTGGCAGATGTAGCTGAAGCTGTTGCAAATGTGATGGTGGATGCTACTATAGAGATTTATGTGCCTATGTCCACAGCAGCTATAGTAATGGGTCCAACTACAACTGTGGCCTCAATTCAAGTCTCATTTGCGTGTAGAGGCAGGTGCGCGTGAGGCTCTAGCGGCTGCTGTAGATGTGGTAGCAACGGCTGCAGCACTGTCTATGACAGCGGAGGACATACGTTTCAGTGCACTTTGAAGACTAACAATGTCTTGTGTGAGTGCCGTGTACAACTAAGCAACAGTGATCTCCAACTCTAGAGGATCATGCGACTGTGGACCCCCCTCCCGGAGAAAAGGGAGGAGAGGCGCGTACCGGACGTTGACGAGTCATCCACGCTAACGGCGCTAAGGCAGATCCAAACACACAATCACTGCTCATCCCTATGCGATGACGCACTTGGCGGTACCCCGTCCTCTCCTCGTGTTACACATCAAGTGGCAGCTCGCCGGGGACTTCACGATTTGCCAGTGTGACGGACGAGGAACCACCATGGCGGTGCCCTAAGTGGCTGCTACTGCTGTGACTGTTGAACATGCTATCGGGTCCAAGGCAGGAGTTGTAAGGGCACGGCTGTTTCCAACACTACTACGGCCATTTCTTAAGCTTTAGTTTTTGCCATTGGTGCCATTTTATATGCAGTTATGATGATTGCTGTAATTGTTGTTGCAGCCAATCCTATAGTAGTGATCCATTGGCTCTTTCTGATATTGTTGCTGTTGTTGCTAATATTGCGGTTGCTGCTGCTGGTACTACTATAGGTACTGTTACTACAGCTACTGTTATTGCTGCCATTGCTGCTCCTACTGCAATTGCTATAGATGCTATCACAGCCGAGAAGAAGTTGTGTAGTCTTGGATGTTTCTTGATGTTTGATGCTGTAACCACTGTCGTTGCTCCTGTTGTTATGATACAATTGTTTTTGATGTTGCTACTGTTGCTAATGCGATTGCCGCAACTCTCACAACTGCAGATGCTTTAGTTGTGATTGCAATAGCGACTATGTGATTGGGGCTACTATTGCGGCTGCTGTAGTTCTCGTTATCCGCACTGGGTTGTAGGGAAGGTAGATCATGATGTCCGTAGCTGCTGGTGCTTGTATGGTTGATGGAGAGCCCGCGGATGTGTAGACCCGCGGGTGCGACGAATGACCTCCCCACGGATTTTCTATCCACAAGGTTGCTGCTGCCCGCCAAGAAGATGGCAGTGCCAGGCGGCAGAATGCTTCACGTGGACTGGAGCAGACCACTCCACGTCACGGCTGCCGCCAATATGAGGCAGCAGCACCGATGGTGTATGCGGACCCCGAAGTTTAGAAATTCCCACAGTGTAGAGGGGTCCTCCCTGAGACCAAGAGAAGACTGGGGTCCCAACTGTTTGCAAGATTGAAAATCTGATGGAGGAAGGTGGTGGAAGCGGCGGCAGCAACAGCAAACAGTCACTGTCTGGCCAGGATCTTGCGCTCAATCGCAAGCACGCCTCACTCTCGCACCACTACTCTGATTCTAGTGGGTACCTGAAATTTGTGTGTATGTGTGAGTGTGTGTGTGTGTGTGTGTGTGTGTGTGTGTGTATGTGAGTGTGTGTGTGTGTGTGTGTGTGTGTGTGTGTGCGTGTGTGTGTGTGTGTGTGTATGTGAGTGTGTATGTGTGTGTGTGTGTGCGTGTGTGCGTGTGTGTGTGTGTGTGTGTATGTGAGTGTGTATGTGTGTGTGTGTGTGCGTGTGTGCGTGTGTGTGTGTGTGTGTGTATGTGAGTGTGTATGTGTGTGTGTGTGTGCGTGTGTGCGTGTGTGTGTGTGTGTGTGTATGTGAGTGTGTATGTGTGTGTGTGTGTGCGTGTGTGCGTGTGTGTGTGTGTGTGTGTATGTGAGTGTGTATGTGTGTGTGTGTGTGCGTGTGTGCGTGTGTGTGTGTGTGTGTGTATGTGTGTGTGTGTTAGAGAGAGAGAGAGAGAGAGAGAGAGAGAGAGAGAGAGAGAGAGAGAGAGAGAGAGAAAGAGAGAGAGAGAGAATGTAGGGAAAGCATGCGTAGAATGCCAAGAGAGGCAGAACGCCATGAAACACAGTTTTCTACACATGAGTCAAATACGTCAAGAGCGAGTAACAAAAAATTAATAGTGTTGGGTCCAGGCGGCCAGGTGATGAGCGGACAAGCAACGAGCTCATCCTTGCTTGCTATCCATGCGTGGAGCCGAACTCAACTGGCCCTTTCTATTTTGGAACCAATGCCTAAGTTGGCCGTCTCATAAACCACCAGCAGCACGTAGTCTAGGAGGAGCAACCCGGCTACAAATCCGTAGACAATATCACTAGGAAACCTTGTGTTCACAGTAATCTAACATGACAACTGCATGCCTGCAGAAGTAAGACAGATGTCAAATTCTTATTGGTGGCTCTGGGTTTCCTCCTTGTATACACCCATGTTCCTTCATTCTACGAACTATTGAGCCAATGGTAGTGCGCCTCCAACATCAATCACCTTCATCAGTGTGATGAGTGTGGAGCGAGACCAGAGGTCACAATGTGTTTGTGGTACATAATGAGAAATTGCTAAGAAGCTTCCTAACCTTGTTGCTACTGACATGGCGACATTGTCCAGTCAGCTGGCGCACTAGCAAGCAAGCATGTGTAAGAAACAACAAGGGTCAGGCTAGGGTGACGTGCAAAGCCTGATAAGCTCCAATAGCTTAGTAATGCAGAGAGGAATGAAAACTGACAAATACACAGCATAAGTACCTACCGCGGCGCAAGATAGGTGACACACGTGACAGTGTCAGTTTATCCTAAAACCGGCCCATAACCATTGTTTTGGCCATAACTCTATGCACAGATATCCAAACGCAACACTGTCTAAACCTAGGGATGTACGACTGGTCACACGCAACGGTCAGGCATCAATTAGTGGACAGACAATACAAAACATGCAAATCGGGCTCAGAAGCCAGTCCACAAAGAAAAATCTAGTGACTATAGAAAAACTGCAAAGCATCCCAGCAAGCACCCGTGACGTCGTGGCAGCTATCTGGCAGCTGGTGGTGGGTGGAGTGACTACATGTCGGTGCTCCGATACCAACTGGGTCCACCTCAGGGATCTGCACGAGCATGGACATGGCCAAGTGGTTACGGTAAGCTGTATAAACAGACGGGGATGACTCACATCACAACACTCCTCCATGACCTGTTGGTATGCATGTCGGTACATGTGTAAAACTGACACAGGTGCACAAGAAGATTCTCAACAGTACATGCTCACACACCCCACTATCAACCACCCTCAAGAAAGGGGCAAAGCCTGACATAAGAAATGGCCCCCATGAACTTTCCGCACGTAGGTGCTTTGGTAAAAAAGTCAGCGCGCAGCATGTCCGTGCCGATCCAGATTACGGAGATCACTTGTCTCTCCACAAGATCACACACAAAGTGATGTTCAAGAACAATGTGCTTTGTATGTGCATGAAACACACCAGAGTTCTCTACAATGGCACATACCAGCGTAACTCATAGACGTTGTAGCCACACCACCACAACAGCCCTAGTCCCCGGAGCAACATACTCAACCTCTGATGAGCTGTGTGTAATACAATCATGTTTTTCAGTGTGCCACAACACAGTTGTGCCACCTAGCAGGAACACGTAGCCTGTCCGACTACGCCCATTAGGACTTCACGCCTAGTCACTATCTGTGTAGCCGTCGACTACCACCCAACACTGTCGTAAAAAGCAGAGTTTGAGGTACGTTGTTGAGACCACGTACCACACCACTCGTATAGCCGAGTGAATGGATCTCGCACAAGGAAAATATGAAAACTGTGCAAGGAGGTTGATGGCGAAGACAGTGTCGAGTCGTGTGGTAGTGGCCAAGTACATCAAAGAGCCAATCAGGCACAAGTATAGGGTCACGTCCACTATCTCCCACAGCTTAGCTAGATCATCCGTCTTGAGAGCATCCTACCCGTCACGTGTGATGGGGGTGGAGGCTATAGGAAGTACACCAAGGAGGTTAGCAAACCGATCTCCCACAACACGAGCGTACCTTGCCTGGTGCAACAAGAGTCTCCGCCGCTGATGATCACGCACGATCTCTATCGCGAGAAACACAGCTGCAGTACCAAGGTCCTTCATCCTGTAGGCAGCCTGGAGGACTGCCTTGACCTCCTTCATGGCCTCCATAGAGGGAGACACAATCGGGAGGTCGTCCACGTAGACGAAGATGACGGTAAAGCTATCAACAGTCCATCTAAGAAAGAGGGATGGGTCGGCCCCACTCTGCATACAACAGGCACGTGTGAGTGTGCCGGTGATCTCCAAGTTCTAGCACCTGGGTGACTCTTTCAAGCTATACAAGGCCTTGCGCAAGGGCCAGACCTTGTCACCGACCTCGAATCCAGGAGGCTTGACCATGTTGATCTCATCCTCTAAGATACTATGGAGGAATGCATTGTTCACATCCGTCTGCTGCAGCTTCCAGTCCTGGTGAGCAACAGCCTCGAGCAGAGCGCGATCGATGGTCATGCAGCCAACGGGTGCAAAGGTGTCAGTGAAATATACACCCTCAACCTGCGAGAACCCCTTGGCCGTCAAGCGAGCCTTGTACCGATCTTGTGTGCCTTAACGCTTCACCTTCTTGCGAAAGACCCACTTGGCCTGTACAGCCTTCCGCCTAGGTGGGAGGTCGTCAAGCTCATAGACACCGTACTCGCAAAAGACTCTCAACTCATCCTCATAAGAAACATGGCAGAAGTCTGCATACCGAGCTGAGAGTGCTTCTTTCAACATGCCTGGATCAGGCGTCCTTGAGGGAGAGCTCTGGGTGGCTAAGACACACGCCTCCAGACTCGGCCTACCCTCGACAAGGTCGGCTGCGGCATTGCAAGTAACCGAGAACTCTTCATAGATCAACTTGTGGCCGATAGGGCATGCTGGATGCAACTTAGTGTAGTCTGCCTAGACACTCAAGCCAAGGACCTTTGTGATAGATTTGCCACTCTGAACAATGCGAGTCGGGCGTCCAGGCGCTAAGCCAGCAGTCCGCTGAGCCCTAAAGGTCAGTGGTCAAAGATGACCACCGGGCTCGCGAGAGTAGCCCGATGCTAAGGCGCTCACCTCAAGTTGCGGCGAACCTATTGCGCCATACTCGTAGGGGAAATAGGTGCATACACGAGATTGGGTGTGACAGAGGCGACTGACATTGGCATGGGATTGGTTGTGCCAGAGGGGACTCACACTCGTACAAGATCCGGTGTGCCAGAGGGGACTGACACTGGCACCGGATCAGGTGTGCCAGAGGGATCTGACACCGGTATAGGATCAGGTGTTTTAGAGGGGACCAACACTAGCACGGGATGAGGTGTGCCAGAGAATTCTGACACCAACATAGGTTCATGTGTGCCATAGGGGACTGACGAGGCTACTGGACCCACAGCCACAATGGTCAGATCGTCAGCAGCCGGCGACTGGACCGAAGGTGAGGAGGCCCGGACGGACCCATCCACACGACAAGACTCCCCTATCCACCGGGAGGCCACACAAGTAGGAACGTTGTCGGCGACCAATGACAGAATGTTGGATAAGTCGCTGTAGGTAAGAGCCTCAAAGTAGAGAGCATCTCAAGACTCGACAATGCAATGGCATGTAGGGTCCCAAAGGCACCATGCCTTTGACCATAGGGAGATGCTGAGATAGGTTCACATGCATCCTCAAGTTGAGACCTTGGACCCCTGCTGGTCCTCGATGTACCAGAAGAAGGTGAGGGACCCCCAAACGCGACTGAGATGGAGATCGGCAAGATAGCCAAACCACAACTTGTACAGCGTGACATGGTTCGGAAGCAAACCATGCGGCAAGCGGTTTTAGATCCATGTCAGGTAGGAGAAGTCCTCAAAGGCAAAGGACTCCGGAAGACCGCACCCAGACCGCACAGTGCAAACCGCATCCTCCATGGTGCGGTTCCAACACTCACACACACCGTACTGTTATGGCATGGCAGGGGCAAAGAGCAGGTGAAAATGCCGTGCTCAGAAAAGCAGGCATCCATCTCGCCTCATAACTTGCCACCACAATCCGAGTGGAACGTGTGCAGAGTGTGACGAGACTGGTGCTCAGTCATCACAAGCCACAGGTGGACCGCTTGTGTGGCATCGCTCTTGTTGTCATGACTAAAGACCCACCACATCCCGGAGAAGTCATCTGTCCAGGTGAGAACATATCGACCCCAATCACAGAGGGACTCGACTAGGCATTCATGACCAGTCACCTCAATAGAATGCACAGTTGTAATAGTGTACATCACCATAGGAAGTTTGTAAGAAACGTCAACGAAATGTACGAGTAGGTTTGGTACGACATCATTGCAATATGGAATCACAATTCAACGCATGTTTCAGCTCTGAAAGGTTCATAGAAAATTCTTCTACAAATACACTTCTCAAACATGTTGCAAATAAAATAACTCATTTGAAGAGAAAACCAAAACAATAATATATAGAAGACAAAGGTAATGCATTTTTAGGTTGTGAAAGGAAAAATAAACATTATTTTCATGTTTGTTACAAGAGTGAACGTACACGAGGATGCAAAGAAGCATTAAACCAACCCCATTTGCAAATATGTAAATAAATGCAAGTTTTTCATTCAAATATTATGTGTTATGTATTCATTATAAAAAAATATTTTTGAAACAAGATTCTAGACAGATTTCTGAAACATTAATGAAAAATGACATATATTGTGCTATAAGTCATTGATGTATTTTTTCCTCATTCAATCTAGATACACAATTGTATTCAATGTTTGAATACGAACGTTACTTGCTTTTCATTCGGAATGTCGAGTTATTGAGGTTTTTGGACAATCTAAAATTCAGTCAATGAGTAGAAGGATTTTTTTTTTTTTTTTTAATGTTGTTTATCGTAGTAGAAGGATTTGCTCGCGCTATTCATGTCGTCAAGATTCCCACTCAGGATGCGAACTGTTGACGTGGCAAAGTGGGACGCATTTGGATAGAATAAGGTATCCGCATGTTATTCCTCGCTTTAAGTAAACCTTTCAACAATGTATTCCAGTGAATTGTCAAGCCCATCGGACAACCTATTTTGATAGTCAGAAAGTNGTTACTTGCTTTTCATTCGGAATGTCGAGTTATTGAGGTTTTTGGACAATCTAAAATTCAGTCAATGAGTAGAAGGATTTTTTTTTTTTTTTTTAATGTTGTTTATCGTAGTAGAAGGATTTGCTCGCGCTATTCATGTCGTCAAGATTCCCACTCAGGATGCGAACTGTTGACGTGGCAAAGTGGGACGCATTTGGATAGAATAAGGTATCCGCATGTTATTCCTCGCTTTAAGTAAACCTTTCAACAATTGATTCGAGTGAATTGTCAAGCCCATCGGTCGACATATCTCGATAGCCAGAAAGTTCTGTAGAAGGACGATGAAAAGTAGATATATCTACTTCTGCGTAGAGAGAGGGTGTAATTCAGTCGGATCGAATGCATCGGGCATTGGGTCTAACGGAAGGAACGGACCCCACCAATCGCAGAAGTCTCTAGGTTACATGAATTTGACACAAAACGGGAGTTACATAGTCAGTGAATGAAAAATTTCTTAGAGAGAACATGATCCTAAACATGCAGTTAAAACAACATACGTACTTGACTAGATTTACTGCACGATACGAGACCCATATACTGTCTGCGGCGGTGGTTTAGGGGTCTCCTCGCTCGCATGGAAAAATCGTAACGCGGTTCTTTTCAAAGGTCCCGTTGACCAGTTAAACATTTGACGAGAACACACGTCATTACTGGGTTTGAAACAAGTTTTTCTAATCTGAATTGGTCTTGACCATCGATGATGTTGCATCGTTGGACGAAGCAACCTCGCACTTACAACATACTTTGTTCACCGGTGTACAACTTCCCACCTCTTGTCATACTTCGCAACCTTCAGTGTCCCCATACACTCGCCCAATACATTCTCAATTTCTCGGGGTGAGGGGGGGAACGGACAGGTCCCCCCTTCCCCCCCCCCCCC
>SZWC01014019.1:17509-28816 GCA_023375785.1 Penium margaritaceum
CCCCCCCCCCCCCCAAAGGTACGAAATTGTATGGGGTTAGTGAATTGGAAAGTGTATGGTGGTTCGCTCGCCAGCAATACACGAATGTATTATAGCGAGAGAACTGTTGAGGAAAGAAAACAAACTCGGAACGCACGCTTGTGTACGTGTTTTGGTTTTCAACAGATACACACCGCGATACACCTCACATTTAGGGTGGGGGTTCACTCGCGTAGTGATGCTGCACTCGCGGTGCTTGGTGCCCACGTGCTCGCAGTCAGCTCCCAATGAAACACCAAGTCACAAGTGATCATTTTGTGTGTCCAATCCGCTCTCGACACAAGCTATGCCAGTATTACAAAAGTTGAAACGACATAAAATAGTACAGTCGTATGATTTTTTTACTACATAATCCATAATATTTTTTCCTTAATGAATATTCTACTCTCACCTTAATCAATGTTTTATTTAATTAGAGTATACGTTTCTACAACATCCTTTTGTAGAAACTTCCTCTCCATGCATGGCTTCATACACACATCAAAGAGTGTATAAAAACGACGTGAATAACCATACCTCAGACTAGGAGAGGATCGAGAAGGTCAGAGTGGAACAACTCTAGTGGGCGCGGTGCCTGGGAGGAGTTAGGGTAAGAGCAGCCATGCATCTTACCCTGGGTGCAAAAAAAACAACCAGCCTTATGCGAATTCTCAAAGGAAGCCTCGTCAAGACCAAGGGCGGGCTGATTTTGAATGAGCTTGGACACTGAGCTCACATGGCAAAGGCAACAATGTAACAAGCGCTGGTGCTCAGGGGAGAGAACACCAATGACAAACACACGCATAGAAGAGAGAGAGCGATAAGAAACAGAGGGAATGCAACAAGACATTTGATAGAGGTCATCAACAACAGAGGCACGAAGCACGAAGGCACGTGTGTCAAGAGCTGTCACTGTGGCAGAGAATCAGCAGAGTGCTTAACAGTGAGACCCATCCTGGTGTATACACGAATAGAGAGCAGGCTAGGCTCAAGAGCAGGGGCAAAGAGTACATAAAAAATGTACAAGGGGCGAGACGGAAGATCAAACCGCACAACCCCAACTCCCTGCACAGGCAACAACTAACCACACCCTGTGCGAACGGACCGAACGGACACAACGGGACCGAGTACAACAAAGTCACTACAATGACATGTCATGTGACGGGTGGCAACGGAGTCAATTATTCAGGTGCCACTCGGCTCACGACAATGAGCAGCATTCCATAGAACACTCTGCCTCTGCTAGACAAATAGCAGAGGACTCAGGACAACAACGAACATCACGGATCTGTGACTCGTCAAGCCAGTCGTGACTATCAGGGTCATCCTCATTGTAAGCCAACTAGGCTCCACCACAAGCATCATGAAGGGCAACAGACACAGTAAGACAAGATGTTTCGGGACCACTCAGCTGTAACAACACACTCGCACCTCCGTAAATACAAAGCGCCAGCAGTTGACCGAGCTTCGAGATCATGCAATCCCGAGGGTCCATATCACCGCTGCCGCCTGATGAAACGGATGTGTCTACTGTTGTCCTGGTTGCAGCGCACCCCGTCTGTTTGTCACTTGAGGAAATCCGCAACGTGTGCGCTACGTGAAGGTGGCTCATGATCCGAGTCCAGCCAAGGGGTTGCTCACACTCTATGTAATGGTGAGCTCCTCCATAATTGTAGCAGTGGAAAGAATGTCCACTGCCACTTCTCACCTACTGCTACTGCTGTTGTCGTCACTTCCCCCGTCCCTTCCTCCCCTTCTTTCCCTGTGCAACTGTTGGAATGCCCTGAGCGTGGCCGCTCGGGTTAGAGGAGGAGGAGGAAGCTGTGGAGGTGGGACTGGAGAGCTGGGACAGAGGTGTAGGAGGGGTCGCAGTCAATGCTGCAACAAGTGGACTCGGTTGATGGGCAATGCCAGCCTCATGAGCCGATGTGGCCTAGAGGAAGTAGCGATGGGCCGAAGAAAGAAGTTGTAGTGACTCTGACAACTGAGAGAGAGTCACATGGTCGAAGGCCGCAAAGAGCTTCACATGGTCAAAGTATGCCCCCATCATGATGGTGTCGAGTGTCCACAACTGCGTCCCGCCACCAGTCCCCAGGCGCATGTAAAGGCACATTGCGTACCTCTAGTAGTACATATAATACATAAACTGCATGTATGACTACTAACATGCAGCTAGTAGTCAGCTGCATGTTCCGTAGGACCCTGATGGAGGGAGTGAATGTCACGTAGTCGGGCCGCCCTCATGGCATGGGTCTCCGCAACGAGAAGTGTCGAGGCCAACTCCCAACCCTGGCGCGGATCTTCTCCAGTCCCAGTCCCGGTCTCTACTAGGAAGGGTCCGAAGTCGATCACAGTCTCCCTCGGCATGACGTAGAGGAGACCGCGCATCGCTCTCATTGTTTTCTGGACTTGGTGAGTGTTGCGGGTTTGTTTCTGGATGTGGTTGTAAGGCCAGATGCCCTCACAATCGCCCCGCACCTAGCTTAAGGTCTCTTACCAATCAAAACCCTCGTCACTATCATAACGGGGTGGAGGTGTCTCGAAATCCTTCAGTCGCCGCTTAGTGGGGAGGGCGACCTTAGGCTCGAGTAATGATGGACGAGGCATAGAGGGCCCATCGATGAGAAAAACGCCACCAAAAGTGAACGTTGCTGAATGACGTACCTGGTCCTGATGGCGAGAAGGTGACGCAGTGAGAGATTGCGACCCTAGACACAACTTGCTCATGAGCTCCTCAAGCACACGAATCTAGTGCTCTTGTGTGTCATCCTCTATCTCCTCCTCATCCCATGTGTCAACGTGTGAGGAGGAGGGGGTGAGGCCGCGGCGCTGTGTAGGTTGTAGAGTGATGAACGGATGTTGCCATTCTAGTGTATCCTCCTGGTGGCTGCTGTGAGGCCACCGAACAACCCCGCAATAACTCTACGATCTGGTGCAACGCGTCGGACTACCGCTGTTGCTGCCGGCACATCTCGTCCTCCGATTGATGAAGCTCATCAATCGCGAGTGACCACAACCGTGGACTCATAATGCTCGAAGAGGAGGGGTCTCCAAGCGCTCCGCCCTTGTAACGCACTGGTGGCATCGTATAGCTCAATATGCGATCGAATGTTTAAATGCTCCGAATAGGGAACCAAAATCGTTTCATGAGGATTTGAAACGTTGAGATGAATTGATGTTTTGACCTAGAAAATGTTGTCAGCGTTTTTGGAAAATGCCGTCAGCACAATTGATGATGACGTCAGCGTTTTTTGGCAACCAAACAACAATAGCATTCTTTACGTTGGCGTATCTTACGCCAACGTGTTTTGGTGTGTATCTTAGTCAGACATACTCCGCGTGACTGGTGGGGGTGACCGCGTCGCCCCCTGCTCACGCATGCGTAGGGGATGGACAGGCCTATGCAATGCTGCATAGGCCTAAGTACTACTACGTAGTTTTTGTGTAACTGTACAGTTGTGCTACGCAGCAACACTGCTGTGTAACAATACTGTTGCACAAGCTCGCTCCTGCTCCTCCAGCAGGTCTGCAGCTCCTACGGCGGTCACAACTTCTATTGCACTGCTGTAGCCGCTGTTGCTACTGCACTGTTGCGGCTGTTGCTCCTATTGCTACAAGAGCTACAATGTTTTTGCTACGCTGTTGTTGCATTTCCTGATGCTGTTGCATTGCTCTTGCTACTCACAACTGCTTACGCTGCCACTGTTGTAAGCTGTTGCCACCACTTCGTGCTGCCACTACTCGCAGTCGCCGCCACGAGCTATTCCTACGAGGTGCTTCTCCTTTCTCTTGTGTACAGGCTGGTAGCCAGACACGGTGGCTGCTGCCACCAAGTGCTATTGCTGTTGCTCGGCGTGGCTGAAGGAGCTTGTCATTGCTGCAGCTCCTCTTGCTACGGTGGTGGCGATTGCGTGATGACGTTACTGCTGCAAAACGTCAACTGCGATGGGTCCCAGGATGCGGCGACGGCACTGACTCTCATTGCTGTTGACGGTGCTGTGTCTCTGTGGCGCGGCTCAACTAGAGGGGTCTTGCTGCTCCCATACCATGAGAAAATGCTAGGAAGAGCTCCCCTACTGATCTTTAATTTCGATTTTTTTCGAAATTGCTATTTATCTGTTCTTTACTTTCGGCCATGGTTTTAGCTAATAGAGTTATTTGGGTGGGCCTTTAACTTTCGTCGAACGAAAAAACGGGATTCTAACATTCGACGGCGCCACTGTTCGACACCGCAACTGCAAGTTGCGGAATCGAACAGTGCGAGCGTGACGAGGGAGGTTTTTGTTTCTTGCAGAAAGCCGCCTCGTCAGACAAGCGCGTCGACGACGAACCAGGAGTGAACCGAATACATGGGAAAAATAGTCTAAGCCCTAGATCATAAAAGGAATTTTCAGAACAAGAGAGGGTAAATACCCGAGTTACTGGAATTTTTTGTTTTCCCGTCTGATGGTAATTATTTAGGTGGTACCTAACTAATTTGACAAATCATCATTTTTCGTTGAGGGTCATCACCAAAAAAATGTTTAACATCGAAATCATGGATCAGTAGGGTACTGCTTGTGCAACACTAAACATGCAAATGGGGCTCATAAGCAAGTCCATCAAGAAAACTCTAGCGACTGCAGAAAAGTGTAAAGCATCCCAGCAAGCACCCGTGATGTCGTGGCAGCTGTCTCGCAGCTGCTGGTGGGCGGAGCCACCACCTGTCGGTGCTCCGATGCTAGCCAGGTCCGCATCAAGCCGAGTGGACACAGTAAGATGTACAAACAGACTGGAACTACTCACGTCACAACACTTAAACCAACACCTTTCATGCGGATTGCCGCTATGAGGGTTATCACATTGTATCAGTCATTCGTGTTCGTTTCTGTACCACAAACATGTTTTAACATCTGGTCTTACTACACACTCACCGCACTAATGCTAGTGTCTGACTTTGGACATTCACAGCAGCTGGCTCCACTGCCTGAGGACAATGCCACGTGGATGGAGATCCAGAGACACTCGGCAACTGTTCATTATTCAACGGCCTGCAGTAGTCTCGAATGTCTATGACGCACATGGGATTTTCCATTGATCTTGTCTGGGAGTTTGTAATTGGGTTGGTCCTCGCAAACGACATGGTGCCGTAGAATAGTGGACAGCTTGCTCATAGGCTTATTCTACAACAGGGCAGATGGTTTGGCTCCATGCGTGGCCTGGATAGTGAACGAGGGTTAGCTCACTGCTCGCCCACTAGCTACTAGGTTTTGTGCGACGAGCACTTTGATCTCCTGTGTTTTCACTCTAGTGTCACGTGAGACCTATTTAAATGGTGTTTCGCTTCCCTTGGCATTCCACTCACTTTCAAGACTTGCTGCACTCTCTCCCACATGCTAGCGAGGCCAGAGGTTACGATGTGTTTGTGGTGCACAAACTGACACCTCTCATGTGGATTACCTTTGTGTGGGTTATCGCATTGTGTCAGTCGGTGCCAAGTTGGAGCTTTTGACCCATGGGATGAGAGATAATGCATCATTTGAGTTTGTGTACACCGAGACGTGGCCGAAGTAGTGTGTTCTTAATTTGAGGGCAAACTGACCTGTTGCGGCGTGTGGCCCAACAAGCATCTAAGACAAGCTTCTTTTATACACAAAGTACAACAAATAACATAGAACTTTCCCTCACTGTTCTCACACTTGGTGACTAGAACAGTGTCTTCGCAGCAGCAAGAGAAATGGTTCTGTCCATTTTTCATGTCTTAAATTCCTATGGCTTATGTTTGTACACAACTGGACATTGCCAATTTATCACAAATACAAATCCAAAATGATGTTGCTTAGTCCCCTGAAGACTACTTTCTCCTGGTCCAAAAAGTAGCTAAGGAATTGTTGACAATTCCACTTACATGTCTGCCAACCAGGCTGCCCGTCCCCCCCACCAACACACAGGGAGGGAGGGAGGGAGAGAGAGGGAGAGAGAGAGAGAGAAGAGAGGGAGAGAGAGGGAGAGAGAGGTCTACAGACAACCATTACTTTCAGGTGGTCCCGTCAATCTTCCAGTCTGGCCAGGTGTGAATGCACCTGCCATTCACCTCCACCCGTTAATAGTCAAATGTTGAAAATCCAAAATTATTCTTATTCATTCGTGACCCATCACTCTCAGAATATGACAGTTCTCCACATGAGTACAGAAGTACCATCATGACCGCACCATCTAAAAGAGGCGGCGAGTTGGCGGAGGACTTGGCGGAGGAGGGGAGGGAGGAGAGGGAGGAGAGGGAGGGGGTGGTGATGGTGGTTGGGGAGGGAATGGCCTTGCAAAGGTGCACTGGACCACATGACCCTCGTCATCCAGGGCAGTGGCTCTCCATCCGGGCTTGCAGGTGCAGTTGTACCCTCCCGCCTTGAAGTCCAGGTTCCTGCATGTGGCAGTCCTGAAGCCGTTGGGGAACTTCGGCGCCCTTGTCTTTGGGTCGCGGTACGTGGCGTTGGAGAGATACGGGTTGCACAGCCAGCCAGCTTCAGGATCAGTGAAGCTGCTGGGGCGGCGGGGGTCGCACACATAATCCACGATTGTGTTGCAAGGGTTGCAGACGGGGTTTGCGTTGCAGTCAGCCGGGAGAAGGCATTCGTTGATGTCCACGCATGTGCCGTCGGGCTGCTTCTTCGCAATCGCGTTGCCGGAGGGAGACAGCGGGCACTCGCATGAGGCGGTGGTGGGGGTGACGTCCGTGTTGGGCACACACTCCAGGCCCGCAGGGCAGGAGAGCGCGAAGTCGCTGGGAGAGCCGTCAGCCTTGATGCACAGGTTGATGTCTGCGGCGTGGCAATGTATGAGTGCATGCCACCATCATTTCTCGGAACGTCTTGAAAGGGGCAACAGTATGTGGGATGGAGCCACAACAGATGCCAGAAAATCCTCGACCATGCTCCGTGGGCTTCATGCTCAGTCTCAATCCGAGAGGTTTGATTTTGGGTAAAGCATCCGCAGATACAGGGAAAAAGCCGAGCTCATTGCCAGCACAGTGCTCACAACTCTCAGTCATTCACACATGCAGCACTCACCAGTGCGGCAGTAGTCGGCAGGGTTGGTCTGGCCCCTGCAGGTGGCGCAGGTAGCGCCAGTTGTGTTAGCGGGGCAGATGCAGGCTCCTGTGCCTGTGGGGCCGTCACTGCAGTAGCCGAAGTTGGCGCACTCTGCACCAACCGATGCACGAGCATGCACACGCGAGCGTCACACACAGCAAGCAGCACTAGCAGAGGTAGCTAAGCCGTGGCAGTACCACAGACGCCTACACAAGCATGGGTAGCATGAAGCGCGCAGCAGGAGAAACATCTACCCCCAGAAAATTTTCAACCCCTGACCCTTCCCTCCGTCAAGATCAAAGCCATGCCACTTCCCAGACCAACCATTCCTTCGCATGGAAGACCAAGACGAGCAGCAGAACACACTTGCGTCATGGGTACGCGAAGCCGACCGTATGGTCCCAGAAGCCCCCACAGCACCATGCAGCACTCACCATTGATGCACGGCACGCAAGCACCGCTGGCATTGTAGTAGTACCCGCCGCCAGTGTAGTTGCATGGAGTGGTGCCGGGAGGGGGAGGGGACGGGGGCGGGGGGCTGGGAGGAGGCGGCGAGGGCGGCTGGGGCGGGTACGGGCGGGCGAACGTGCACTGCACCACGTGGCCCTCCTCGTCCAGCGCAGACGCCACCCACCCGGGCTTGCAGCTGCAGTTGTACCCTCCCGCGGTGAAGTCCAAATTCTGGCACGTGGCAGTCCTGAAGCCGTTGGGGAACCTGGGCGCCCTTGTCCTTGGGTCACGGTAGGTGGCGTTGGAGAGGTACGGGTTGCACAGCCAGCCAGCCTCAGGATCAGTGAAGCTGCTGGGGCGGCGGGGGTCGCACACATAATCCACGATGGTGTTGCAAGGGTTGCAGACGGGGTTGGCGTTGCAGTCGGCGGGGAGAAGGCACTCGTTGATGTCCACGCATGTGCCGTCGGCCTGCTTCTTCGCAATCGCGTTGCCGGAGGGAGAGAGCGGGCACTCGCACGAGGCGGTGGTGGGGGTGACGTCGGTGTTCGGCACACACTCCAGACCCGAGGGGCATGAGAGCGCGAAGTCGCTGGGAGAGCCGTCGGCCTTGATGCACAGGTTGATGTCTGCAGCATTGCAACGGGAACGAGGCATTGACATTAAATGGTGTGCAGCTTTCGCGAGACTAGTACGGAGCATGCATGGACGATCAGAGGCAGAGGCGCCAGGCTACGAACCGATGGCGACGGGCCATCACCAAGTAGCATGTAGGTTGAATGAGCAGGCTCACGGATGGACGGTACTGGAGAGAGTAGTACAGCGGAGACGTACGACAGGTGGGCGAAGAACCAATTGGGACCCACGAGACAGCGGCCATTTGTAGCCGCCGAGGCGCAACTGGCTTCTCAGCAGCTGCTCATTACCCTGCTGCCATGATCGGAGGGTTGCAGCTCATCTTATTGCAAAGAGGTAGAGTGCTGCCTGCCGCAAGGAGACTGAAAAGTACATACAGACATGTGTCCTCCACCGGTTGAACCCGCCCCGCTATGCGAAGCATCCGCGTAATCCAGTGTTCACACTCATCTTGCCGCCACACGTACGACGCGCACGTCAGGATTGCGCGATTCCCAATCGAAGGTGCCTAAGTGAAGTGTAGCTTTCGCAGTGAACCGTTCCGAGCCCGTTCTCACGCTAACAGACGACATGTCACTTGTTGCCTCCTCACCGTCATAAATTGTGGCAGGTGATGTTTGGCGTATCTTCACCCATAACCCGAGATAGTACTCAAAATTCCCAGCGTACAGGCAGGCAGCTCAGGCGGAGGGTCCAACGGCACACACACCCCACAACCCACACCGCTCACCAGTGCGGCAGTAGTCTGCGGGGTTGGTCTGGCCCCTGCACGTTGCGCAGGTAGACCCGGTCGTGTTGGCTGGACAGATGCACGCGCCCGTGCCGGAGGGCCCATCACTGCAGTAGCCGAAGTTTGCGCACTCTGCACAGACCAAACAGGGCGCACGCGGAGGAAAGGTTGGCCTCTGCAACTGTCAGAAGGAACACCGAACTCGCATCTCGTCGGTTCTTGGCTGCATTTCACGTTCTCATCGTCCGTCCTCCCACTCACACTGCCAGAATAAAGAGAAGCCATGACGTCGGCGTTACAGAACGCAGCAACAACCACGACGCTCGGTGGCGGCCAAGGCGTGGGTCGCAAGTCATAAAGGGTCAAGACTTATCATAACATGCAACGTATGTCATGGTGCACATGGTGTACGCCGAGGTGGATCTCAGCTGTGTCAGTCGTGAGAACCCGCATCAAAGACGTAGGTGCTGGTGCGTGTGGGAGAGTGCATCTGTGTGGGAGTTGATGTCCGTGGGAGTGAGATCGTGCGCGATGTGCGTTGCTTGTATGTCGATAAGGAGCGACAAACGAGACTGCGGCTCGGGAAAATCTTTCAGGATTCAAAGCAGACTCGAGCGCAAGAGCCTCTGCTGTGTTCGGACAGATCTTTAGGCACAGGTGAAGCTGTCCGCGGGACGTATGAAGGCTCAACGTTGACGTAATCTACAGAGCGACTCGGGAAAAAATCCCGTTTGCCGTTCTACATATGTCGATACGGGAGTACGGAGTGCGGGCATGCTCCCTAGTGACGAGTCCCCACCGACACCCGCAGACCGTCACGACGGGGAGTGAAGACGAGAGAGTGCGTATTTGGGGGTATGGGTGTGGGTGATGCGGCCGGCATCATGCGTGTACGTGTGCGTGTGGAGGGTGTGCGAAAGCGTATGTGTGTGTGTGTAAGGTCGAGTGTGGGGATAGGTTGTTGTTGCCCATCCAACCCACACAGTCCAACACCCACCCACTCCCAACCTCTCCCGCGCGGGATTGACAGCGTGGGTGGATGTGAGGGAGAGAGTAGGTATTTGGGAGTGAGTCGGTGTGGGTATGTAAAATCTGCCACGCGGAGTTGCCCCGTGGAAGCATTCGGCGCACAGGAGTGGTTGAGACAAAGGGCGTTAGGACAGAGGACATGGCATGGGGATAATGTATTGCTTCAGCGTACTGCCACATTTTTCCCGGAGGCAGGTCAAAGCGCTGACGAACGTCGTGTTGCGACCCGCTACGACTCACCGTTAGGGCATTGGACGCACACGCGCGAGGCGTTGTAGTAGAAGCCGCCTCCAGGGTAATCACAAGGGGTCTGGCCGGGGGGAGGTGGCGACGGAGGAGGGGGCCTCCTGGGCGGAGGGGGCTTCCTCCGGGGAGGCGGTGACCTCTTCACTGCAGCGAAGAGGGGAGGGACAAAGGGGTGTAGAGGGAGGGAGAGAGGGAGAGAGGAAGAGGGGGAGGGGGAGAGGGAGCGATGGGGAGGGGGAGGGGAGAAGGGGGGGAGACGGGGAGAGGCGGAGGGGAGAGGGGTAGAGGGGTAGAGGGGGGGGGAGATGGGGAGAGGGGGGAGGGAGGTGGAGGGGGAGAGGGAGAGAGATGGAGGGAGCGAGGGGGGAGAAAAGAGGAGAGAAGACAAGGAAAAGCACGTGAGACGGTGGCGCATTCGACCGTCGGGCCTGGGGTTTGACATCCCTACGCAAAGTGGTGGAGCGGACTCATCACCCAGAAGCACTTTGCAGGCACCAGTCAGCCCAGCAAGACCACCAGGAGCCCCTACCTCCTCATCCGTACCACAAGCCATGCCTCCTCCTTCACTACTGCCAGCACGCAGACCGGTCGTAGCCCCAGCTCATGCCGAAGAACCCGTGCTGGTTACTGCACGCGATGACTGAGGGAAAGGGGGCGGAGTGGAGCGAGAGGTGCTCCAAGACTCACCGACGACGGAGTCTGACGGGACAAACGCCGCGAGGACAAGCAGAGCGAGGAGGCACGCAGCCAGGGCCTTGCTGCGGACAGCCATGGCGAAACTAGTCTGTGCCTGTGAGATGGCAGGGTGCGTGGAGACGCCTACAGAGGTCCGCCAGTGAACTCGATACGATTATCAGAAATCTGTAGACGGGCGGGAGGTATGACCGCCGTGAAACCATTCTTGATAGTTGATGTGCCTTTATGCATCGCTCGGATGTGGTGCAAAACCTTCTCTCGTTTCTTCACCGGCCGGCAGCTCTCGGCCGTGATTGTGGACGGTGACCGTCAACGAGTTTGCCGCCCGCTTACCCCACGCCGCGGGCGGCACGAACTGCGAGACTGAAGCCACAACGGCACCGCGCTGCGAGTCCTGTCTGGACATGCAAGCTTTTCCCGCCCCCCCCCCCCCCC
>SZWC01014019.1:28984-65162 GCA_023375785.1 Penium margaritaceum
GGGGGGGTAAAAATGCGCGGTTCCTATCGGGCTATCGGGTTCCAATCGCTCGACCATTGATTGACAATTAAAGACCCCTTTTGATCATATGGAACGGAACTTTTTCCAAAGACCCCAAAACGATGGTCGAGATCTGTAACATAACTGTTTCAAGCCTTATTCCTTCTCCACCCATCCATACATGAGTCATCAATCTCAATAAACTTCCTACCATGGGAATGGGAAAACGTCCAACGAACTTAGGATAAGCAATGGATTCCAAGCCAAGAACAAGATGAATTCAAACAGGACATTGATTTCCAATCAATCTCTTGGAACATAAATATTAGAACATGCTCGTTAAATCCATGGGTTAGACACAATCGAAGGACATTCACAAATTCAAGAATAGAAGTTAGTTCACAGATTCAAAGTGTATGCAGTTCTTAGAAATCATTTCAAGCATTAACATGGAATACAAACCTATCAATACAAACATCACTTCTCTTCCTTCAAACCTGAGGCATAAATTTAAGATGCTTCCTTAAGAGCATTAATCTAACCGATTCCTCATGGCTCAAGAACCCACATTTATTGATGCAGTCAAATGAGACAACTTCAAGGCTTGAGAAAAACAATCATATAAAAATTGGCCTACTCAGCATAGGATAATTTTACATTTAGACCTGGGTATAAGAGCTTCGTGGTTCAAGTCTGATGTACAGATGCCCAAGGCCAATCGATTACATGCAAGCAGAGTGTAACGTACCGAGTTCCACATGTTTATTTAAAAGGATTTGGCTAATTATAAAAGATGGCTCTCAATTGAAAGACCCTCAATATTTTATGTTAGGCCTATATAATAAATGATTCAGTCCAATCAAGCATAAAGTTTAAAATCGATTTTCAAGACATGAAAATCATAATTAGTCAAAAACTACGTCTTTAATAAAACACATGAGAAAAAACGAATCCACTAATTTCATCATCCTTGCAAGTGGGAGGCTTATCACGTTTTTATGATGTCTAGAACGTAAATAAGGTGAAGAACAATGGTTTAAAAATCTAATTAAAATGAAAAGATAACTCTCACTAGCATGCAATAAAGCACGAAGATCTGATCAATTCTAGCAACACCTCATAATTCACTGAATTTTTCTTCATCCATGTCATCCAATCAAATGCAAGTTAATTCCTCCAAAAGGTATACAAACATAAACTAGAAAACTGAAAACTCAGTCAAGCAATTCTTTCTTCTCAAACTGAATGATTTTTGTGATTCAAATAGCTATAAACATGTGGCACTCTATTGAAGAAAAAACTAACGGATGCCACATCGAGAAATAGAATTATGAAGAATGTGATTTTGCTCCAATTTTTTTAGAAAATAGAAAAACATATTCTACTAAATTATTTTAGGAAATTTAATGTACAAATATTGAAATATGACAGTATAAACAAAATTATGCATACACATGTGAATTCAATGAGCACCCTTCAAAGACGTATACTTTAATGTCAAAGACATTGGATTAGTGTCGTCCTTGGTGAGTTCATGTTCGTCTAAAATAATCTTATTTTACTGAAATTTCCATTTGAGCCTTTCAATTCCTTCACAAGAATTTCTTTCTAGAAATGAATTTTCATCCAGAATTCAACGTAAAAAGAATTCAATTAGATTTAAACTTTCCTTCATGATTTGATGTTTTTTAACATTACATGCATTGCTTGTTGTATTCTTTGATAGTACAAAGTTCCAAACATTTTTATCCTTAATTTTTCCCGATGTATCCTTCTTGAATATAATGGACAAAGAGGGTCACATAATTGACAGGTTTGGTTAAATGACATGCTTTTTTCTTTCAACGTTTCATAAAAAATTGTGCCAAATCAAAGGGAATTGATAAAAGATTTTGTTTTTCAAAATGGTTGGTTTCAAAAAAACACAAATGAGATGAAATTTGAAAATAAATGTACTTGAATTTAGCGGAATTAGTATTTGTGAATACATCAAAATTATACTACCATTCTTTTCTCAAGCATGCATCATTCTCAAGAAATTCCAAAGTGAACAGTGTCATGATGTTTGTGATCAAATAAGGATATCATTTTAATGGTTAAAATTCCCATTTAGATCATGATTACCTTAATGGGTATCTGAAAAATTGTCCCCTTTTCATCTAAAAAATTTCAACCATCATACTAGACGGTTTTCACTAGTGGTAAATGTTTTCTCTTTTACTCTATGATACAAATACGTTTCACGTATTTTTTGCATTAATGGAATGATGTACGGTATCATTATTTGTATTTCCACTTGTTATTTGTTATCAATCTTGTTTGCATTTTTCAAATTTTGTATCAATATTGAAATTATTGTTTGCATTGTGATTGTTTTGATTCATGTCAACATTTAGTAACCAACATTGTGTTGTGAATAATGTTTTCCACTTATAAGTAATATAGGGCTACCATTGAAGAGTATTTTTTTCTAAAAATTATACCAAAAACAATCCTCATCATGTTTAAGTGATTGGATTGAATTGGACAACCACAGGCATAGTAGGTACATGAAGGGAATGTCGGAGGTAGTTTGTGCCTAGATCTTCTTTGATGAGAAATATACTGTTTTTTTAATTTCATACATCCCACCCTTAATTGATGGAAAGCATTTGCTGATGACCTGGGGAAGATAGGCTATACAGGATGAGCTAATTCTCAGACTCGTTTAGAATCTTCATTCTTAGCAAGCTAGTATGGACATAGGTTGGGGAAAAAGTTGCCAGCAATGTTGTTAGTCGGCTTTCGACAGAAATTGATCGAGAAATTCGAGGATAACGGGCCCGTTGAAAACCACAAGTGGTTATCGTGCTCGACAAGTGTCGGCTTGTACTGTAACTCGTGATATGTACGGACTTGTTGGTGCACGGAATCTGGGCTCTGCGCCGCGTCTTGATGGACAACCGCGGCGCCCATAATCTTTAGTTATTATTAATGTGTGCAAGATAGAGGCCGAAAACAATCCATGTTATTCAAAATCGTCCATTAACAGGTTTACCAAAGAGACCAAAATGAAGATTACTAGCATTCTTGTCAACACAGTCAACATGAAATGACAAACTTCTCATGCCAGAAAACATCTTCAAAAACAGGAAACTCCTGTCATACAAAATCATAATAGAAAGGTATTTCACAGAACTATGGTGCTTCTTTAACATTCAATCAAATGAAGAAAATAATGAAATAGATCAAACATGAAGATATCTCCAAGAACTTTCCACATGTTGTAATCATGAAGTAAACCAATGACAATACTATCTTAATCAAACACAAATATCAGTATGCATTTCAATTGAGCCACAAATACAATAGTGTCATATGAATTCGTGGTGCCAAATAATTTAGTTTTTGCACGAGTGAGTTCAAACTCAAAAGGGTGATAAAATTGCATTAAAACACCACTCAAAACTAAGTATCCGTGCACACGCATACTCAATTTCATTGTTTTAAAACAAATTAATTTTTGAAGAATTCATTCGACAGAAGAGTATGAGGAAATCCATATTCACTCACAAATATATAAAGGTCAAGTCTCTCACAAGTTAAAACATCATAATTGATCATAACTTCCGATATAAACAGGATATCTCATCACAAACTAGGAAAATCGCAATTACAGCAAAATATTCTACTTCATTACATAAATAAGAAATACTGACAAAATCAAAGTTTTGTCAATCTCTATGAAATGCTTGTAATCAATAACCTATTGAGAATATCCATTGGAATAAAACATTAAAATTTATGAATGTTATTAAAATATGACTTTAATTATTATTAGTTTAAATCTAAAAATTTTAAATAAATTGAGTATCTTGTGGGAAAGAAAAACAAAAAGTAATACATAAAATGAAGAGAATCGGTACTTTTTATAACCATTTTGCTCCATTTCAACTAGTAAGGCAGAAATTGCTTTTCTTTTATCCCAATTTATACGTGAACCTTTGTTGAAATTTGTTATCAATCTAATTTCATGCTAATCTTGTATATTATCAACACCAACTACAACTTAGTTAACGTTTTGTTATCATCTAAGTATCGGATTTCAATCAAAATCCAAATTCATATCAAACTATTCATAATTATCAAATTTTTTAGATTATAGGGTATGACATCACGAAAAGGGTAATGATATTGTTGCATCTATCATGAGTCAAAACCTTAAAAACCACTTCATAATATCATTCCCCATAGTGAAATAATCATTCATACATTTAAAGGATACTCCATCATATCTAGGCTCTCAAAACTCAAGCCTTTCATTTTTCATTACAATTTGTCCTCAAAACTAAATCCAATATCTCAAGCCTTATCCTTTCAAAGGTACATTACATTATAGACATGAAGGCAGTAGAATTGAGCCCTTCACTGACTCATGACCCTTGTTCTTCTAAATGAAGAAAAAGTAACTATCTTAAATCCTACTCTACTCTTGAAAACACTTAAATCCTTATAATTCATTTGAAAAATTAAATCATTTCCATCTATACGTGCGCATTACCCTTACATGAGATTGTTGAAACTATGATACATTCCACAAACTCTCAAATTAAAACTTTTATAATGGATAAAACATTATGTAATGAAACGTTCGATCCTGCTACCTACGGAAAAATACATAAGTGAAATATGTAAGATTTTCTACAAAACAAATTATTCAATTTCAATATATCACAATTCTTTACAACAATACATTTTACGAGAATGATTAAAATACAAAAAAGCATGAATAATGAAGAGCACACATCGCACATAAAGAAGACAAAACCTAACTAGTGGAAATGATAATCTCTCACAAGCATTAACATTTTACCAATCTATCTCTTTCACACTTACTTCAAGAAAACCGGGAATAAACACGCAAGGAATTGAGACTATCATACTATCATGCATATTTGTACAAGTTAACAAAAGTTTTCCAGATTTCAGATAAAGAATTTCTTCAAACCAAACTTTCATGTGCATGTACGTGAAACATGACTTTCACTACATGAGAGGATTGTTTCCCATAATATTCATAAAAAAAGGCAAGCCAAGAACCAAATACATAAAAATATGTATATACTTTAAAACAAAATGAAACACATGACTAATGTGATAGATACATGACCAAGATATGTGTCAATGACACAAAAACAAACAATCAAGGCACAAATCAAAAGACAAGTTTGAGTAGCTTTCAATTGAAGCTATCACAAATCTTTCATACGTAATTGCAACACAATGTCATATGTAATGGGTTGGCTTATCTTTGTATCTTGCTCTCACAAAAAGAGATGAGGTAACAAGAAGCTCTAAAAATGAATAAAGAAAATACTATAACAAAGATTTCCTTTGAGTGAATCATTACTCAACAAAGAAAGACATCATAAGAATCTAGTATAGAAAAAAGGGTGTTCCATTGGCCACAATTCTAGAAAAGATAAGAAGACCATGCTCATGACCATGTTAGCGGTCCAATAAGTTTTAAACTAGCTAAACACGTTCAGCAAAGAACATAACCATGGAATTATTTTTTTCCCATAAGATTAAGCAAGTTTAAAGGACTCTTTAGGCTAGCAAAAATCATGTACCAACAATGTGAAAATGCAAGGCATGAATGTATCACTTTCACACCTTTACAAATAATATTCTGAAGTGAGTACCTTAAAATTCCAACGCCTATCCTTTCCACTTTTCATTTTTTTAAGACATGACATGTATCTCTCATAAGTCTAACATTGCCTTCATTTACGTAAATATTGTGATGGACTAAACTTGCCAAAGAATAAAAGTCGGACACGTGGATGAAACAATAAAAAACATGTTTTGCAAATGATATCAAAGAAAACATCATAAAACGAAATTCATGTTTTTTATTGTTTCTATAAAAAGCATCTCTAAACATTGGATGTCGTGTGAAATCCTTAAGACATTAAAACCTTTAGTGAGCTTTACATCTCATCATAGGTTGTTCTTACATAATCTTTGAACCATGTATTGATTTCTACATTTTTATGTTTTATTATCATTACACAACAATATAAACATCTAAAACCTACCTTTTATTCAGGTATCAATTAGAAAAAAACAACTAACAAAGCATGTTTCACAATCTCACTTATACCGTGCATAAAACTTTAATAACACAAGTTATGAAACCTATAAAAATAGATAAACAACGCATTACAAAAAAAACTTGCTTTTCTTCAAACCAGTTGTGTATTCTTTACATTATACAAATAAAATGTCAAAAACAGTATTTCTCGTAAGTTTTCTTCGTTACAAACTTTCACATTAGCTTATTTTATGTCTCAACTACATCATTATCCTTAATGACCATGTACAATAGTGCACGTTTACAATTATAAAACATTCACTTCGAATACCTCAGCAAGAAACCATGTTATAAACATTAACAATCATGAACATCATAAAGAAACCACCTCCAAAGGTTTCAAGAAACCACTTTACTTTAAAAGATGAATCTTTATCCAATGTTGATCACAAAAAACATCCAAGCAAAAAACATTGATTATAAAACATTCATTTTTAGGTAGATACAAAAGGAAAGCAAAAGACCAATACAACACAACAATGAGCATCAAAATGATGCCAGAATTTTCTAAACAACATGAGGAACCGTATATTCATGAAAAATTATTATTTGCAACAAGAATTATCTTCATAACATCTAAAATGTTTTCATTTCTTATGTTATCACGGAAATATGTACATCAAAATGGTTTTCCTCAACATATGACGTGTGAAGCCATCTCCAAGGGTGCATTATTATAAGTTTGAATTTAACAAACTCTTTTTCACATATGACATGGAATATGCATTCATAAGTTTCAATCTCCATGAAATTGTAAAACATAATTCACATATCATCAAATCAACCGATTTCCTTGCTATACTGAACACCTCAAAACGACGCCTTTCCCTTGCAAAACTTGTAAGGGAAAACATTATGTTTCAATGCATAGTTTTGCTATTAACATTTTTCAAATGAAACTAAAGGACTATATCATAAAAGATTAAATATACGTAAATCTTAAACTTTTTTTTGGCATCTTTCCTTTTTCCGTGATTTTCTCGCTACATAGACATATAATGGATTAGCCATTGAAACTTTGTGGCCAAATAGTCACATACACATGTTTGTGGAAGTGCGCATTCTTATGGTCCAAATTTTCTTCCTTCAAAATTTTGATACCTCCAAGGCCGCCATATCCCTTGCGCCATTTGTTAACTTAACTAGAATCAACAACTATTGATAGAAATTGGTTCGTATGTAAATGGAGGAAATTTTAAAAGCTACATCTCCATCATATCCACATTAGCATGCCACTAGATGCTTTTTTTAAACAAATTATGTTCTTTTCAACAATGCTACCTTCCATCACAAGGTATAGCCACTTCCCAAACAGAAAATCTAAAAGGTTATTCTACATTTGTTTACATGTATGAAAACATTCTCGCACTCTAGTATTTTAATTATTTGGTTACATGAAGATCAAAAACAAATATGGTGAAAACTAATGATTTATGAAGATGGTTTCACTCTCCATGGAATCATTATGTCTCTCAATTGAGCTTTTTAATCTTAATGGGACCACCCACTACAACATGCCACATTGAATAAGTATTGAGTCCATCAAACGAGGTTGATCCATGCCATCCTCATAATATGAATTCAATCACAATAAAGCAAATTTTAACATCACTTTGTATTCTTGGATGCATAGCTCTCAAAAGGCATTAAAAACCTTTAGAGTTACAAGTAAAATGATGATCTTCATGAGGCATCAATAATGAACAAAATGATGCGATGAAGATTTGGCTCTCTCTTTACTATGACAACCTATGCATTTCCATGGATCAGTATGCCATATTTCGTAAAGTAATGTATACATTATCTTACAAAAATAGGTGGGAGCTAGAAAATAAGCCAATTTCGGTGCTATTCTGATGTATTCTTCATTTATTACCAATAGCCTTCCGGTAACACACTCATTTTCTAGTGTACATCGTACGCCGCACAAAGAGGTAACTTCCGAGAAATACACATACTCTATGTACAATAAATAGCCACTTTAAGGACATACACATACCCCACGTACACAGTAAGGCACTTTCAAAAAAACAACATTACTTCACACGTACCCCCATTCGGTAACCATAGCCAACTCCCCACTCCCTCTCCACTAATCAGTGCCCCCCCCCCCCAACATTACTTTGCATATTTGAGCCACAACATACTACACTAGTGTACATTTAGCACCCAACTCCTCATACACTCCCACTATGCACTCACAACATGGAACCCGCCCTCCCCTTAAAGTTCCTTCCTCCCCTCACACCATCACTCGTTTATCTAAATCGCGGCATTTTGCACTAGTCTATGTTTTGCACCCACCTCCATATACACTCCCCCCATACAATCATCACATACAATCCCCCACCCACATTCAGTTGCACATCCGAATCATAGCATTCTACACTAGTGTACACTTAGCAACCATTATCCCATACACTCCTCATATACACTCACCGTATAGCCCCCCCCCCTAAGCCCTCAGCATTCACTTACAAATGTGAATCACAACACTACACACTAATGTAAATTTAGCACCCATCTCCACAAACAACCTCCCCATACACTCACCACATACACCCCCCCTCTCCCCACATACACTTTCACATCTGAATCAGAACATTATACACTAGTGTACATTCAGTTACGATCATCCCATACACTCCCCTCATACGCTTACCATATAAAACCCAACCTCCTGTTCCCCATATTCTCGTGTCCATAAGAATCACAACATTATACACAAATTTACATTTAGCACACATCTTCTAATACAGTCCAAACATAATCTTGTGTGAAATGTTGATATTCACATGTGTAAGTAAACAAGGAGTGTGAGGAGGGGTGTTGTACATGGTGAGTATATGAGGGGAGTGTATGAGTTGATGGATGCTTAATGTACACAAATTTTTAGTATTGTGATTCAAATGTCCAAATGAATGTGAGATGATGGTGGGATGTATGAGGTGAGTGTTTGAGGGGAAGTTATGTGGAGATTGGTGCAAATTGTACACTAGTGTATAATGCTATGACTCGTATGTGCAAGTGAATTTGGGGGGGAGGGAGGAAGTGAAGGGGGAGGGTTCTGTGTGGTGAGTGTATAAGAGCTTCGAGATTATACACATGATCCACATACCTCAAAAGGCACCTTCCAAATGTTACATTACTTTACCAACACCCCCCTAAACTCGCCACATACAACCATCCCCACCAAATTCAATTGTATATATGAATCACATTGTTATAAGGTTAGTGCACATGTAGCACCCATATCCAAATGGATTCCTCCCATACACTCACCACACACAATCCCCCCCCCCCCTTGCCCCACATACACTTGCACATCTAAATCATGGTGTACATTAGTGTTCATTTAGCACCTATTATCCCATACGATCTCCACATACACTCACAATACATAACCCCCCTCCTAACCCCCCCCCATTCACTTTAGCATGTGAATCACAACATTCTACACTACTGTACACTTGGTACCAATCTCCACGTACACTCCCTCCATACATTCACCACATACAACCCTACATCCCCCCATACATTCACTTACACAACTGAATCATAGCATTATACAATAGTGTATGTTTAGCACCCATCTCCACATACACTCTCCTCATTAACTCACCATGTTCGTCCCCCTCTCCCAGTCCCCCCCTCCACCCTCCCTTCACATTCACTTGCACACTTGAATCGTGAAATTATGCATTAGCATAAATTCAGAAACCATCTACCCATTCACTCCCCCCATACACTCACCACATAGAACATCCCCCTCCGCTTTCATTCCCCTCCCCCCTCCCGCGTTCACTTGCACACCTGAATCACACCATACACCAGTGCACATTTAGCATTAATCTTTACGTGCACCCTCATCATACACTCACCGTGTACAACCCCAATCTCCCCCCAAATTTACTTGTGCATCTGAATCACACCATTATGTACACTTGTGTACATTTAGCACCCATTACCACATTTACTCCTCCAATACACTCACCATGTATACCCCCCCCCCAACCCCCCCTCACTCACTTGCACATATAAATCATGGCATCAAACACTAGTGTACACTTAGTACCTCTCTCTACATACACCCACCCCATACACTCTTCAGATACAACCTCCCCCTTATTCACTTACACATCTGAATCACAACGTTATGCACTAATGTGGATTCATCACTCATCTCCCCATACACTCCCCCCATGCACTCACCAAATAACACCCCCTTCTCCCAACATTAACTTGCACATTTGAAGAAAAAACTATATACCAGTGAACATGTAGCACCCATCTCCACATGCACTCCCCCCACACCCTTATTCCATAAAAACAATCCATGTTAGACAATTCAGGTAACGTTTGTACATCATCATTCTAAACTATACACCCATGTGAAGGTGCACAAAATGATCGTGATGACCACACCTCGTGTTCCTTTGTTATATATTTCTTTTGTCATTATGGAAAAACACAAATATGAATGATAAAATACACAATATCCTCGCTACAAACAATTATCATTATTCTCAAAGATTTCTTATATGAGTCATCATATCCACACACAAAAACATCTTTTATTTTGCATAACATGATTCCTTCGTGAAAAGAGCCCTTCTCAATAGAAGGATGACATTACACTTTGTATGATAATCTTATTGAAGAAGATATCAAAGAAATAATGGCTCCATCCATAAGGGACCATGTATCATGATCATGTGGATTCCTTTTGTCAAGTTCGAAGTAAACATAACAACAAAAAAGGTGAAGGCACGCAAAGTTTTCAAATTCTTCATGGATTTTAAAAGGAAGGATCATAGGGAGATGCGCTTAATTTTCATGAATGAGTACAGCTTGATGAAAGTAAAGGTTTCAAAGAATACTTGTTGCATGTATAACCTCATCCCTTTTAACTCCTCATAAAATGAGTCTTCGGTTTACATCTTCTCATTCATCAATGTGCTAATCATATTCGTCTCTTCGAGGCTCCTAGATTTTACATGTAACGTCTTTACTTGAGAGATGTCTTGTTTGCCACCTCCTACCCCTTAGGCCACAATCTTTGTTGGATGGTAGTAATACTACATGTTGTATGTGGGCCATGTCCTAATGTTTGCTTCAACTCCCACTCGTACACCTTGTCATGTGCATGCAAAAACAGTCATTTTTCTACTTTGTTTTTCTTTATTTTAACTTCGAGACAATGATCATTCTTATTCTCCCTAAAATTGTGTTTTCCATTGTTTATTAATTACTAATGATAATCTACATTAGAGAACATTGAGGCTCAGATAATGAGTTTTTCCTAATGTATATTCTTCATTCTTTCAGATTGGAGACTTGTCACCATATGTTAGTGTGGGTTGTAATACTTTGTGTAATGTCATTTACATTTTTGTACCCTTTGTATGGCCCTTTATCTAAATCGTATTCCCAGAATATTAAGATACCTCAGACATTTGACATGATGTTTTCATTTCAAAGTCCTCCCACTTTATCTTCTAGAAAGTGAATTGTGATTATCTTCATGTGGGTTGATGACTCTGCCTTTTTATAAGATCTTTCAAATAAATGTTTCAATCAAAGCTCTTTACTGTAATTTTGTAAACTCTCGCATCATCACACAAAGCATTGTTATGTAAAAAAGACATTTTATTTCATGGAAACAATGTCCAATGTTAATGTATTGCTTTTTATTATCATTTCCTTGAGTTGTGAACACCCTCGTTTTTCATTCTTTATTGATTCTAACTTGAATGTGTATTCCTTTCTCGAAATGAATATGTGTGTGGACATACATACAAAACATTGTTTTCTCTTATATGTGAAAAGTGTGTCACTCACATGCTCTTTTGGAAGTATTATAGCAAACTATTTTGATGTTCAAAGGGATCATGTGATGAATTGAAGAAATTGCATGATTTCTTATAGGTCACTATATACGAGTGGGCTTCTTACTAAGTCCTAAATCATGGCGGAATATTGTGTATGTTGTTTTGTATTTTGTAGTAAATACCATTGTAGATTGAAAGCATGTTAATGGGAGATGGACAAAAATTATCCGTGTGTAGGTATTGACAAGATCAATGTGTACCTTCGGTGTGTGGTGTTTTGAAATACAATTACTTTGGTTCTTACAAGCATCCATCGTGAAAAATTTGAAATCATTCAATGATACATCATGTACTATTGGATTAGGATTTAAAAACCTATTTTTAGAAATTCATGAGTAGAACTTGATGAACCATGTAATTGCTCGTATTATGCTAAAGGTTATGTATGAAACTACTTGAAATTGTCATTAGAATCTTTATGTATTTCGGTTCAAGCCTTGGTTTTTTTTCGAATATAAATATTTAGAGAGTTTTTCTAGTTGAAGCCGTGAGAAAATACCTTCACTATTTTCTTGATGTTTTCCATTTGTTTACTTTCTTGTGCTTTTCGTTGTTAGATGATTTCCTTAGTGTTTCTTGTATATTTTTCATATATAATTGATTTTATGTTTAGGATCTTTAATCACCATAAATTCTCATGGCCTCATCGGTTGTGATCGTTCTTTTTCCCGCTTGTCCCCGGAATATTTTCATGTGTTTTATTGTCTTCCGAAACATAAGCATTCAGAACCATGAGAAAATAGTGTGCAATGTCTGACAGTAGAGTATAATTAAGGTCTGATAAGGATTTCGATAGTATCTGGTGTTCTGTATTCTGCGGTTCGGTCGAGGATTTGCGCTTAGTAAATGGCTGCGAAGAATCTTTCGGAAGTCGCTTCGATGATGGCAGCTGCCTGCCGCACCCACTGGCAGGTCTTCAAACAATCATATTCGTCCTCTATGTTTCGCATTCTTCTTCCTTTCGAGACGCGCTCGTCGTGGCGCGTTGTCGCATACCTAGCGCTTCGACGTCTCGGTCCGAACCAGAACGGCATATTCGCATGCACTGAACCTTAATTCATCGAAAGTGATCTTTCTCCTAGGCATGAACAAGTCACCGATTGTCATTATGTTACTCAAGGTTTCCACATGCCTGGCAAAAAACGGCAAGTGAGCCTAAAAGACTGGTAACAAAGTAAGAAAGTGCACAAGCAACGCGGAATTTACTTTTCGGGTTCATGTATTCATTTTAAAAAATATTTATTTATTCTGATCTTAATTTATATTTTGACATACTCTTTCTCATGTGATGATAACAACATCTCTAGTTGTATGCGGGTGGTGTTGTCTTAAGCGGATTGACGACTGTGAAACGATAAATTTGCAGAACTTATATGGGTTTCATAGTTTTTATTTTGGGAAATTGGATGTTTGAATGACATCTTATAATCATTCTTACTTTGTTACCAGTCTTTTAGGCTGGTTCTCGACAACAATTCTCAAGAGCAATGATGAAAGGTTCCAGGGTCTTGGGCGCTTGATTCATGTGACGGGTGGAATTCTTCTTTGTGGCGTCCTTCTTTATAGTAAATCTTCCAAGATGTCGTGGGGCTGTTATGACAGGTCTTTCAAAAGTTTTTCGCCATGTACAAGACGATGGAATGTTATCAAATGATTACAAATGCTTTCATACTTTGTTGGAAATTTCTTGAACGTGGTCAGCTCCATCAGACGCGATTGGACCACAACACCTGGTGTCATTGTGTTGTCTTGGACTTGGAACTACTATAGTGACCTCCTGACTCCACCCTGCATTCATCTGCAATGGACTGAGAAGGGCCCATACGCACAAGGATTTTTGGATGCTGAATTGGTGCATTTGCCTTCGAGCACGAGAACTCGGCCGACATATGCAACACATGCTAACTGTTGATGGTACTTCAAGAATGTGGCCAGAAAGCATCTCGGAGTTGCCTCTTAACAGTTGCATGTTCCGTGCTAGCTAACCCACTATAGTGGTCCACCAATGTATTACCTAGAAATGAGAGAAAGACGTGCATGGCACATAGTCTCTGTGTAGCATGGCTCGCTCCACGTGGCTCGTGCTGGTCCTCTGAACTTTTGGAGGTTATGGGAGATGGGTCAAGGGTCACGAACCCTTAATCACCATGATTTGAACTCTGTGGGTCGATACTCCCGTCCAACCAATTATACTCATGGCTGGTATGGCATTATTCGACTCTCACTCTTTCATGCTGCTTGCGTGCTATGTGGGAGGCTAAACCCCGTGGGCCATGCTTTGAAGCTCTTTGATCTACAACACGAGTACCTGACACTAGATGAAAAGTTCTAAGTCTGGGCTCAACCCCATGGGTGGTTTTAGGACTCCACTTAAGTGATCCTTGTTTGGGTGGTCCGTCCCACCGCAAGACTACCAAGCTCGCCTCTTGCACATCTGTTAGCTCATTCTCCTATTGACGTGGTTCGTGATCCATGACGTCTTGCCGCACGAGCAAACCTGCCCTTCCACATCTACCGTGCTAAACTACCCTCGCTCTTCAATACTCTTCCCAGCTACTGGTATCTGAGCCACTTAAATACAACCTTAGACAAAGGAAGGAAGGGTCGCACAGTGCCTCCTTCGTTGCTTGCGGTCGTGGTGGTACTACTTCCATTTTGTTCTCCGCAATGACTACTACAGCCACCCTTCCACGTCAATAGGCATCATCCTCCATTTTCTCCAAGATCTTTTGCTGCTGTCCGTGGTAACAGCAAATGTCGATAGCAAGCGGCCGACTTGATCTCCATGTCTGTTTTTTATGTCACTCACTGCTGAACAATGGGTTTTCAATCCTCATCCAACCTCATTCTTGTTACATCGCAAGCGATAATCACAGCGAGTAGGAACGAGCGGGAATAACGACTAGTGAGCAGCAGCCTCTATTGCCACCGGGCCCTCCCTTTACTCCAATCACCTAGGTGTACCGTGCTCATTGCCAACTATTGTTCCAAGAGATAATGTTGATGATACGATTGTGGCCTTCGAGGAGTAGGAGCGGGACCGGTGGTTCATGCATGTTTGCATCTAGCATTTGTGAAGTACTACACATGCAACATTCTAAGCGAACAAAACCTCACATTTAGGGTACAAATGCCTGTCCCTCCCTTTTTTCACACGAGTGACCTTTGTTTCCCCCCATTTTACAATCAAACACCCCATCCATCCATGCCTCAGACCATGAGCTCCACACATCCAGCTATCATACGATAATCCCCATCCTCCCAAGACGTGCATCCATTTCTCCGTTTGACAATGTATTGTCATTAATCCATGGTGGAGGGTTACGTGGAGTATGTTTTCTCTAGATTGTATTCTTTTTAAAATCCGGTTCATTGATGAACATTTCATGCATTGCCGTGGTAAGACAAGAACATATCATTAGCTCATGGTTTGTTTATCATCGAACAAATATGGTTGGGTTTAGAAGAATTTGCTGTGATGAACGAGGGAGTATGATGTTAAAATGGTTGCATGTGCAACGAAAATATGCTGTATACACGATGGCTAGCAAATACCGCATGGGCTACATCAGACCAATAGTCTAGACATCATCTTCTCTTTAAACATGCCACCTAACATAGTCATCTAGGCCAAGTATTGCAACAAATACATTGGCATCCCAGCTTGTTGCTAGATGGGATAGTTAGTCGAGGCTGCTGATGACATCAGCTAGCCAATGGGAGGGCATACCGTATACGTTGGACAAAGGTCGCTCATTGGCAACTTTTATCTCTCGTTTTCATGTGCATCCTCGTATAGCGGCAGGCATGCGTGAGGAGACGTGTTTGCATAGTAAGATGGAGGGATTGCATATTGCAAGCACCATGTATACCATTCCTTGCCTTACTGGCCATATGTGTCTTATCGGTGTACCTAGATATGTTTATGTGACCGCGGCGTAGTGCCTTGCAATCATGCTCATGACACACAATGTGTGTGTCATTTCCCCATGCTTATTCCATGTTCACGACGTGCCAACATCTCCACATGATGTCGTCATTGCATCATCCGTCCTGACTGTGGAATGGTACTTCATGTAATGGGCACAAAGCCCCGACAATGACACCTCCCTCCTCCCTTGTACATCGAGCCTCCTCCACAGGACTACTCGGATAACCCGTCGCTAGACAACAACACATGCACGTTTGGTGATATCAGGTATTAGTTGCAGGGAGACTACAAGGATGCTTGGGTTGGTTGGGTTAGCTGTTGGGTAGGAAATCCCTCACAACCCACCTCCTACTGAGCCATCCCATGCTCTTGATAGGTATAGCATGGAGGACGTTGGGCACAGAAACTTCATGATGCATATCCCTTTAACTGTTCTCTTGTTTCGTGGGCACTGTGGTGATGTCTTCAAGTGATTTGCTGGGTAGTTTGCCTTTGAGCCTTGATTTCTTCAAACATAATATGTACTGCTACGTGTTGTTTGTATTTTTACATCCAAGTGAATCCAAAGACAAGCCACGTCTCTCCTCAAAGAAGAAGGAGATACATATGGAGTTCAAGGAGGGCATTGTCTTCATTGGCATGGTAGAGGTCCGTGCCTTTGTCAAGGACTACGTTGTCGACGACCGATTTGGGCTCACATAGTTGCGTATTGAGACTGTACCCTTCCAGGTGCAATGTGTTCATAAAAAAACTAAGGGTTCCTCTTGGCTGGTTTGAATGCAAGTGCATAGCAAGTACGACCATGGCATTATGTCCCACTATACGCAAGGCTACCGCTACACCCTACGTATCTGGCATGCCTGTCGTGTGCGCCAGAAGGGCTCAAATTTTGTTAAATTTTGGAGGCTCTCGAGTGTAGCCCCACGACCTCGATTGCATCATTGTGGGACATCCTCCACAAGGCTACTGGTGTCAAGGTTTCCAAAAGTAAGCTACACCATACCAAGCTAAAAGTGCACAAGAAGTTGATGGGCGAGAATCTTGATATGTGGAATGAGTTCCCCTCCTACGCGGAAGAGACATGTCGCAGCGTTGACTTTTGGATCATAACATACCTAACCTGTCGTACCAGGACTAGTCAACTTCCTTTTTCCATACATTATTTAAAAGTTAAACCGCGTCAACTATGCCATCCATGCTTGTGCTCTGAGGAATGAAACTGGTTCCTTTCTTTCTTTTTTCACTCAGAAAGCTGCTATGATCACGTCTTTCACTTTCGACAAGAAGGGATTGTTGAAAAGCACAAACAACTCACTCTACAGTGCTTGGTACCTGAGGGAAGACATTCGCACTCACTGTGCCAAAGGAGTAATACTGTGTACGTAGAAGTGCGTACATGTGGTGAACACAGAGCAGTGGGGCAAAGTCACATCACACATGTATCAAACGATTCATGGCGTAAACATCTATGTGTTTGGGAGGATGAGGGTGGACGTTGAGCTGGATGAGATATCATACTTGAAAAGTGCACTTGTGCGTCCTAACCCGTTGGTATAGGTGGTCATGCTACATATAATGCTTTAGAATATTTCAACACGTACATTGCATATCACAAGAAGATATATCTGTTGCATTTCCTTATCTCCATCTATTGTTGTGTGTAGTTCTTCGCTTGTGACCCCTTGTTAACAAGTAGCAGCTACCTCTAATGGGCAAGGAAGGAGTGAGCATGGCGGTCGTGATGGGTGCAACAAACAACTCCTGGCATGTGTCGTTTTTCCACACAATCTATACCCTTTGCCGTTGGAAGGAACTTTGGTTACTTGTAACAAAGCATGGACACAATGCACAAACCATAATGGATCCGGGCCTAACCCGCATGGCTTTCAGCGGCGTGTTCACCAATCCCATGCCCTCCCCGACCGTGAAGAACGTCAGGCCGTTCATGTTGACGTGGGCACATCTAAGTCCACAACATGGCCATGGTCGTCCGCTGGATGCACACAAAGGCAAAGAAACTCCAAGAAATAAGAATTTCACTTGAAATCACCGTGGTCAAAGGGGACACACCAATAAACAGCACCCAAACCCAGTATCGCAGTGAGAAACATAGGTTGTATCCCAATACGTTGACGTCCTTGCCGATGTAGCGTAGCGTACTATAGTGGCTGTAGCACAGGATGTTGTATCATTAGTAGGTATGACTGGTGTTTTAATTGTTACAATTGCTAGTGGTGATACAAGTGCCGAGGATTATGGCCTTAAAAGGAAATACTGTGAATGTTAAAATGCAGTAGAAAATCCCTACAAATATGGCATGACATTCATGACTAGTGCTAAGACCCCCTCCATATGGATGATGTTGATAACATGGTCATGCAAAACGAGCACTATTTCCAACTGGATGAGGAGAAGAGAGTGGGAGAATACGTTGAAGAATGATCCAGAGAGTGCAAGGTGAGGTATGTTAGATTATCACCATACGCAATCCAACCCTCATGGGTTTGATTTTGTTTTCCCTTCCATTCTCGTTAGTCATATCTTTCTTGATACCACTTAAGAACCTAACTTGGATCCTTGTTTTGATTTTTGCAAGGAGGAGCAGGGTGGATCATTGAGCTTGAGCCAATATTGCTTTTGAGAGGACATCACTCAAGGCGCAACGAGGGATTCACCGCGAGGAAGAGTGCTGGGATTTATGTGTTTGAGTGAAAGAAACCGGGAACTGATGTAGGTGGTTCGGGGGTGGATTAATATGAGAAGAGTGAGCCAGATAACATGTGGCCATGATGAAAAAACTAACTACAATGCTGTGCATTATTACCCAAAGGAGGCCCTATGTCCTATTTGTGACATCACTCCATGTCTACTAGGATTGATTCGACAATTGCTTTCGAAACACGGGTATCTAATACTCACAATTCTTACGAAACATTGTTCCCCACCATCCATATGTTTCTAACTGGATGTAGTTCATCTATTTCATGCACCATTAAACACCTTAGACATCGTACTTTGTGATATGCCAAACTTACGTGCACTTGGACAGAAGGTATGAAGCAATGTTTACCATGAGACTTCCACCATATTCATTCTTTGGAAATGACTTTCCATAATGACCAACCTTTATCTAGATATCCCAAAGCTTATTTATGAATGCTTGAAGCCGTGACCATGAAAGTACGTTTCAATGTTTTTTTTGTATGCCATAGACGTATAGCAAATGCCCGAACAATGTCTACATTGTTCCACACTCATTCAATGACATGTCCTCTACATATTGGTCACATTGTATTGGAGACAAGATTTTTGTATACGACATTTTTGGCGTGTGATGAAGGTGTTTGCTTTCTTTACTCGTCACATGCATAGTAAACGGAAAGTAAAAATGCTAAGAATAGCCAAAACTTTAGCCTACTGTTGAGCCTGATATGCAGCGGAGGAAGAAGGGGGGCTATACTTTGATCTCCCCTTAAAGAGTAACGAATGCTTTGAGGACTTCACAATAGTGTATAGAAATAGACCTGCCAATAACTTAAGGCAAGGCTGTGTATGGTCATATGCGGCGTGCATATGATGCTTCTTCCTTAATCGCCATCGAGGAGTATACGGGTTGGAAGGTGAACACCCAGAGGACGTGTTGCATGCGCACTTCATTTTCTTCCACTCCTCCCTGCTCGGCTGCGGTCCATAGGGGGTGGTGGTGGGATGATGGCTCCTCCAAGTAAACCACCCTTTTCTCCCAAAAATGACCCCAAAGTTGCAAAGGCGACAATAAATGGTTATACGGAAGAGGTGTCATGCGTACCAATCCTATGCGTTGGCGAGATCAAATGGCGATGGAGGAGGATTGGGTTTGCTAATCTATTGTGAAACAGTGGCCAAGTTTGCACCGGTTTGCAAGCCAGATTGGCTATTCACAAACAAGTTCCGAAAGGAATGAATGAACAGCACATGGTCCCTGGTAGCACTTGTGTGATGCGATAAGCCACATCACAGACATAGTAGGTTCGTCCTTGCTCATCCGACAAAACAACGTTTCGTACCTTGTCAATTAAGTTTTACGACATCAACCGAATATTATGTACCATTTACATTGACGGTGACCGCAGTTCTGAAGGCTTGGATGCATCAACTAATCTGAATACAAAAGCTCGTTGTTTCAAATGACAATAGGATAAATTGGTAAAAAGATCCCACTTTCCTTGCTGTTTTGAAGAGAGATGATAGGTTGCCCAAGACTACCACCATTCAATCCTATCTGATTCCTCGTTGAACGGAGGATCAAACCTGGCAAGGGTGTTTGAAGTTACAGGCCGACCTGAGCAATTAAGCGGCCGTTTTGACGCTCTGGAGATTCTCGCCTTCCACGTACTATAAAATGTCAATCCGTTTGTTCATCTTTCGCTGACGGTGCTTGGACATGAAGTTTAATGACGGTTTGAATGAAGGACCTTCTTGTTATTTATCTTGAAAGGACACACTCCGGTGCCAACAAATCCTGAGGCTTAATTCTTGTTTTTTGTTCCCAAAACACATGGGCCCTCGGAAGCTCGCCATTAGGACGTCGTACGAGGTGAAGGGTTGGTCGGAGTCTTGCACTCACACAACTTACCGGTGGACTGATCCCATGTTCATTGTCAACCACCACATCTTTGACGGTGAACTTGTTTGATTAGGTGCTCGTCCTGGCCTCATGTTTACATCGTCGCCAAACACACTGACGATTGCTCACGTCATCGCCTCGAAAAAGTTTGTCCGTGAAAGAGTTACTGGTCATTATTCTAAAGTATGAAGGGGTATTGGCTTTTTTTCTTAGGCATGGGGGAATGGGAAACAATATAAAAAGTGTGACATAAACTTCTTCTCTAGAGACTAGGTACATGGAGCTTTATCCCTTCTCTTAGAAATATAAAATTCCAAAACACTGACATGTGTGATTTGGAATAGGAAGTAGGTGTACTTTCAGGGAAGGTGTGGAAACATTATAGTGCATACATTCAACAACAAAAACACAAAAGAATAATGTTGAGTGACTTCACATAGTGATGAGCGTGATATGTGTGAAGCTTCCATACGACTAGCAGATTCACCTGGTGCCTGTGAAGTTGAAGTTCATACTCCATCACAATTGAGCGTAAAGTGCACGATTGGGTGATAGATGACATCTCTCAAGTTTCTCATATGTTTGCTGCATCGTGGGAATCTAAATACTCACGCTGCAATTGCTTGTATCTCTCCAGGATATTACACAAGTTTGCAACCTTAGGTTCAGCCCGATCAGATAATCCCGTTGCTTTCATGCATGGATTTCCACTAACAGCCTTGTAGCCTAGAGTTATGCATCTCGTTCGATGTAGACCCATGGCAGGATGCTACACTCCAGGAAATCGAGGAGAGAGACGACCAATGACCTTGGAAGAATACACATGAGTGGAGGTAGACACATTTTATGTGGGAGCAGTGGAGGGAGAATCTGGCTTCAAATCACAAAGGTTAGCAGACGAAAAAAGGCTGTTGTGGCTGGGCGGATGGACGGGGAGGGAGGCGGCTGGCCAAAGGATGCATGGAGTCCCGGACTGGCGAAGATAATGGAATGATCAGCATCAAGACATAGCAAGAGGGAGGAAGCAGAAGGGGGCGCAGTAGACAAGATAAGAGCCACACCTGGAAATGAGTTAGGCGGGGAAATATGCGTAGAGATCAAGGCCAAAAGTCGATGCCTCTCTTAAATGCCAGGGCGTTAATGACCATGCCAGCAACGAGACTGGTAAGGGTGCACACCACACCCATGATCCGCAAATTCAAGTCCACAAATCTGTGTTCAATCCTGTGTGCATAGCTCTTCTCATGGCCGTGAGTACAGAAGACATGTCAGTCCGGAGAGTCGATGCAACACATTGTGAGTGTACAACATCCCGACAAGTCATCCGGTCACACCAGGATCTGTGCCCTTGTCCGTCTTGGCCACGTGGCACAAAGTTTTTTCTATTTAGGTTTGGTCTACATGGATGACTTGTCATGGGAATACTGCGATCACGCTCTTGAAAGACGTAGGATTGTCCCTCTGTCTCAGGCTGGTTAGGAAAAGTCTAGGATTTCCTTCAGATCATGTTTGTTAATGTTTCCTTGGGACATCTAAGTTCAGAATTCCACGTTGGAGGGGCATGCAAGGTATGTTTCCTTGCACCTTGCAATACGCCGGCAATCCTTGCTCACTCGAAGTTAGGTGAGGTTCGACTAGGGAGCCTCACCCGAATGAGGGCTATCGCTCCTTACTCTTTGTACATGTACGTTTTGGGCTAGGAACTTGATCTTTCCAAGTCTAGCATGCCCCATGATCCACCATTTTACACAAATCAAGCCGAAAACCAATCCTTATGTGTATCTCAAATGCGGGGGGTGGGGAGAACGCAAAAACATAGAAGCTCAATTCCGATTAGCCCGTGACGATACAAATTTTGAATGTAAGAAATCTCAACCCCTTGTGCGTTTCACGTGCAATACACTCATGAAATACCAGGTGTTCACCGTGTGGCTTGATTGGGTTCACTCACATGCCCACTTAGGCGTGTCCAATGTTCCATCTTGTACGACTACTCATGCATCCATGGCAATGGAGATGATAGTTTCCACCTATATGTTTAAAGCCATTGTATATCAAACAACCTACTATAAGAATGAATTTTTTGACTCCCTTCCCTGCATGCTATTGATACTCGTAATGTTGTTCTTTGTGCCTATGTTGTGGATGATCTATATCATGTCACTCAGATTTCTTCTCCTTCTTGCTCCCCATTCCCTCTTACTTGTGTTTTTATTACTGGCATTCTGTATGCTGAGCACCAGTGATTATTTCATCGTCGCCTATGTCATGTGGGCTCCGACATTGTGTCGAAGCTCATTCAGACACAGCCCGCACTCGGTCTAGGCACGAATTCTTTTGACAAGCCGTCCAAAACTGACTGTCTCTTCTGCGCTCAAGATAAGATGCATTGTTGCACCTACCTTGACTCCCATTCTTCCGCATTTTGCCCTCTCTAGCTAGTCCATTCGGACCTTCTCGGTCATCTACTTGTCGAGTCTCTGTCAGATTGGGGCCCATACGTCGTGACCTTGACTGATAACTTCACCCGGATGCGATGGGTCTACATACTGTGGTGGAAGAGTGACACCGCTGTCATGGTTTGCCTCTGGCTAGTGATGGCTGAGTGTCAGTCCCGCCACATGCTACATACCTTCCGCTCGGATCACGGCGGCAAGTTTCTTGGAAAGATGGACAGTTCCTTCACCGAGTACGAGGTTTTTCACCAAGTCTCCGCTCCTGCTACCCCTCAGCAGGACGGTATCTCTGAGAATTGGAACCGCACCATGGAGGATGCGGTTTGTCTTATGTGGTCTGACTGTAGTCTCTTGGAGTCCTTTAGCGTTGAAGGATTCGCCTACATGACGTGGGTCTGGAACCACCTCCCGCAGGTTCCCCTTCCGGACCATGTCACACCGTACGAGCTCTGGTTTTGTCACCGTGCTGACCTGCATCTCGTTCGTTTCTTAGGATCATTGGCTTCTATGTTGTACACCGAAACCCGCAAGGGTCTAAGGTCTTGCCGCGGGGTTGCTTGTGCGCCTTCATGGACATTTCTCCTCGGTCGAATGCGTGGCATTTTGGGGACCCCGCCCGTCGTCGCATCATTGAGTCCCGTGACGCGCTCTTCTTTGAGTCTCTCACCTATCATGATCTGACCTTGATCACGTCGCTGTCTGTCACACACGTTCCTACGTGTGAGGCTTCTTGACAAATGGGAGAGTCAGGGCCTGCGAGCACCTCCCGCCCGGTTGATGTGTCCGGTCAAGCCCCCTCCACTTCTCGGTCTCCGGCTCTTGATGACGCGGTAATCATCACAGTCAGCCTAGAGACCTCTCCAACATAGCCGGATTCTACCCCTGTTCCCTCGCACCCCACAGGTATCCATGATCATTTACCTGTGTCCATCAGTTTTCCTGCCTCTGTGTGTGCTCCAGCCTTGACCCCTGCTCCTACTGTCGCACCTAGTCCCGTGTCTCCCACACACGCATCTCCTCACACTACACCACCTGCTCCTTTGCCCCAGCCCTCACCAACTATGGTCATGCCTGTCTCTAATCCCGAGGTCAGTCCCTTAAGCCCAAGTTACTTGCGTGTACCCAGCAATCGTCTTTGACCGCTGGTCTCCGGAGTCTAGCGAGTGTCACTTCCCCCACCCGAGCGCTCCACTCGCAATATCGTGAATGGTGATCCCGACACAAAGGCCCTAAGCCTGAGTGTCCACACTGAGCACACAAAGGTACATCCAGCGTGCGCTGTAGGGTACGATCTCGTCACTCGCGAGTTTCATATCGCTTGTAATACAGTAGCTGACCTTGTCTTCTTCAGGCCCAGTACTGAGGCATGTACACTTGCCACGCAGAGCTCTCATCCTATGACGCCTGATCTAGGCATACTGAGGGAAGCTCTCTCATCAGAGGATACAGACCTTTAGTGTCCTGCTTGTGAGGATGAGCTTCGCGCCATCCAAGAGCATGGAGTTTACGAGCCAATCGACCTTCCATTTGGGAGGAATGCTATTTAGGTCTTGTGGGTCTTTCACAAGAAAGTGAAGCCAGACGGTTCACTGGAACGCCACAAGGCTTGCTTGGTCATCAAGGGGTACTCTAAGATTGAGGACATCGATTACACTGACACCTTTGCCCTTGTCGACCACATGACCTCAGCTCATACTTTGTTCATAATAGTGGCTCGGCATGACTAGGAACTGCACCATATAGGTGTGAACAATGCGTTCCTCCATGGCTCTCTGGATGAGGAGATTTACATGGCTCAGCCACCGGGCTTTGAATATGGTGACAAGGTCTGGCACTTGTGCAAGTCCTTGTACAGCCTCAGGCAGTCTCCTTGGTGTTATATCCAGGAGATCATCGGTACTATGACTCGTGCAAGATATGTACAGAGCGAGGCATGTCCCTCCCTCTTTATCTGACGGACGCTTGAGCGGTTCACCGCCATCCTGGTCTATGTGGACAACCTCCTGACCAATTCTCCTTCCATGGAGGCCGTGAAGGAGGCCAAGGCGTTCCTCTAGACTACCTGTACGATGAAAGATTTTGGTCCTGTAGTGGTGTGTCTTGGCATGGAGATCGTGCGAGACTACAGACTTCGGACACTTTGTTGCATCAAGCCCAATACACACGTGTTGTGGGGGAGCGCTTTAGTGACCTCCTTGGCAGAGTGCCCACGGCATCCACACCTCTTCCACTAGACAGGGAGGATGTAGTATTGCCCACACAGTACAAACACGGACACAAGTAGGTATTGCAAGGCAAACAACTAGAGACTACTCCAGAGGGGATGGAGCTAGGGCTAAGCTACTAGAGTGGGGGAGACGAGCGCTCGCAAGCCGCCAGATGCATTGCAGTAGGGATACGGCTTGGCATGGGAGCTCAGTGTGCGTTGCCTCCACACTCTTGGTCAGCATGTCCTACGCACTCGAGTCCACACAGGAGGGAAGAATATATACATACGGATTAACACGCCCCCTTGGACCTGAGTGCAGCAAGGATGTAGCCAAGGTGCTTGAGCTGGAGATGGAGTGCAGGAGAGGGCAGCGCCTTGGTGATAACTTCGGCGAGCTGTGCATCCCCGCTAATGGGACAGACTTGCAATACACCGGCCTCAACTGCCTCACGCACAAAATGATGTTACACGCTGATATGCTTTGTGCAAGGATGCAACACACCATCATTAGTGACAATGCAACGTGTGGCAGAGCTGTCATTGTGTAGTGCCACAGCATGGGGTTGCTGTCCCAACTCTTCAAGCAGCCATGCAAGCCAGATGCATTCACATGCAACTTTACCCAAGGACATGTATTCAGCTTATGCCACACTCCTAGCCACACAAGATTGCTTAGCACTTTGCCACGACTCAGTCATACCCCACACACGAAACACATGGCCGTCCCGACTGCGTGCCCCACGGTCACGTGCATAGTCACTATCACAATATCCATCCAGCAGGAGGGGCGTAGACCAAACCAAACTCAGCTATGTCCATCACGTAGCGAAGTAGCCACGCAGCACTCATCTGCTTTCAGATGAGTGCGACGCGGCTGTTGGCTGAACTATACCAACACGTTGATTGTACATGAGATGTCCAGACGTGTCGTGGAGGCAAGGTATGATAAGCTGCCAGGAATTTGCCTATACAGTGTAGGATCACAGTCTGGTCCGTAATCTATGGTTTTCGCATCCAACAGGTGTCATGAGGTGTGCAATGAATCATCCTTGGTGTAGACTGAGACTGCGTGCCGTTTTTTTCCTTGTGATTGTCATGCCCCAGAATTTTGTGGCCTCATCCAGTTCTATCATGCTGTAGTTTGTGGTGAGTAGTGTCTTTGTCTCTGTGACGAGCGGGAGCGAGGGTGACAAAATGAGCAGGTCATCTACATAGACCAGTAATGTAACTGGACAACCATAAATTCAGCGTAAGAATAGAGCGGGATCGCTTAAGCTTTGGATGAAACCTCCCGACTCAAGCGTGCAACAAATCTCTTTGTTCTAAAAGTGTGGGGCTTGCTTGAGCTCGTAAAGGGGTTTGAGAAGCAGCCACACTCGATCTGTTCCATCTTCAAAGCCATCTGGTTGTTTGACATACAATTCTTCCTCCAATGGGCCATTGGGAAAGGCATTATTCACATGCATTTGATGTATTTCCCAGTCTTCTCGTGCGGCAACAGCCAGCAGAGCTTGGCTAGTTCCATGCTTTCCCACTGGAGCGTAGGTCTTTGTGAAGTCTTCTCCCAGTATTTGGTGGAAGCCATTAGCCACCAACCTGGCTTTGTACTTGTCAACGAGTCCCGCCAGGTTCCTTTTGAGCTTGTACACCCACTTGACGTCAATGGCTTTACGTTCGGCCGGCAAGGGAACGAGTTCATAAACCTTGTGCTCTAAGAGAGCATTCAATTCTGCGACCATGAATTTGTCCCACTAAGCGGCATCACTGCGCCCCCTTGCCTCCGTAAGTGTCTGGGGTTCCACTGTGGTATGGTCCACGCTGGCTGGACCCGTTGTGTGATAGAATTATCGGCAAATCACACGAGGGACGTTACACAAAGAGCGTTGTGTCGGTTGGGGCGTTGTTGTTTGTTCATGTTTAGTGTTTTTGTGGGATGCTTGGACATGCAGTCCAGCTGGACTGTGAGGAGCACTGGAGTCTACAATCAGTAGGTGAGTGGGTGTCAGTAGATCAGTGGGAATAGGTGAATGAACTTCCGTATTCCTTCTGTGGTCCCCACGCTCTGAGGGAGCTGTTGGCGCGTGAGGTACAACCACATGTATTCTCACGTTGTCTGGGTACTGTTCTGGTATGGTGATATGCGGGACATTTCGCACAGTGCGAAACTGCTTGTAGGACATATGCTCTAGGAAGGAGGCATCCCTGCTATCCAAGAAACCATGGTTCATGGGGTCCCAGAACCGCCATGCTTTGGATGCATGTGAGATCCAAGAAAAACGCACCAATGCCCTCGCGGGCTCAGTTTATGTTCCCTCTGTGACTGTTTAAACCAAACGCATGCCATATTACCCCACTCTCTCGCAGGTCGCAATTCAGCCTTTTCCTTGAACCATCTCTCCCATGGCGTCACTGTCTTGGACAGAGGACCTTGTGGCACTATGCTCCACACCCGGGTGGCATACTTGACTGCTTCTTCCTAAAACCCGAATGATAGACCAGACTCACCCAACAAGGTGCGTAGCGCATCCCCCAGGGTTCTGTGCCACCGCTCTACCACACCATTCTGTCAAGGTGTGTAAGGTGCGGTGATTGGGTGCTCCATACCTTTGGATTTCAAGTCTGGATTTAAGACACCTAGAAACACCCCTCCTCGATCAGTGCGCAGCTTCAGCACCTTGCAACCTATTTGAAGTTCTGCAAGGGGAATCCATTCTGTGATAGCCCGTTGGGCATCCGCTTTGGACTTAAGGATGAAGGCCCAAGTAAACTGACTGTAATCATCTGTCAATGTCAAGACATACTGTGACCCATACTGAACAGACCGTAGAGGCATGGCTCTTGTCAGGTCTGCATGGACAAGCTCAAGGGGTGACTTACTTGTCGTGTTTGACTTGGGAAAGGTCTGCCTATGGGCCTTGCCTTCTTGACAGTTCAGGTACACATCTGTCTTGATTCCATGCGGGCAATACACCGGCAGAAACCATGTGCATGATTGTGTTTGACCATGTCTATGACTAGCTCTATGTTGATGTGTGCCAGTCGTCGATGTAGTAAGTCTGTGTGTTTTACATCAGTGGTAGCGAGGATATGTGCCTGCGGTCTGTGGGAATGTGTATGCAGGAGTCGGAATAGAGTCAGGCGGTAAAGTATGTCAGCATGCAAGGGACCGTCCACCAACAGTGTACCAACAGCATCAAACAGCATGCAGCGCTGCTTTTGCGTGAGAGTGGACATGCTTGCTTGGCGGTCTAGCTGACCCCCCGACAACAGATTGACTTTCAACTTCGGCACATACAAGACCCTGGTTAGCCACAGTACCTCGCCAGGTACTTGCAAGGCCACTGTTCCCACACCCGACACCGCCAACACCTCTCCAGATCCTGTCTTCAACCTTCCACATCATGTGCAGCATACAAGGACACAAACAGTTGACGATCCGGTGAGATGTGATATGAGGCAGCGGTATCAAATAGCCATTCATGCATAGGCAGTGCGTGTGAAGTGGTGACATGAGTGTGTGCCAGTCGCTGACCTGACGATTGTGGCATGGCTGTCGGCTTTGGAGGCTGCAGATCCATGGGTGATGTCCACCCCGTCGCAGGCTGACCGGCTGTCGGCTGCTTGGATTCGGCCATGTCTGCATAGACGTGTTGTGCCAACGCTGGTGCTGGGACTGGAACGGCCGAGTTGGGGCGAACGTAGTAGGGTCCTTGATAGGCAGTGGCTGCCCCCTGGTACAACAGCAAGGCCACTGGAGGCTGCCATGGCGGTGGTGCATAGGTCACTCTGCCAAAGGGTGCGGGAGCCAGATGTGCTGTGGTCGGTGGAGTCAACCATGCTGGTGGTTGCAGATGATGTCCATGAGGTCGCAGCATCGGTGCGAGAAATCGATGCTGCTACTACTGCTAGTGATGTGTAGGAGTCATGATGCATTGGAGGTCTGGGCATGCACGCCAGAAGTGGCCATGCCTACCACAGTAGTTGCAAGTGCGTCCCCCGCCACCACCTCGGCCACGACCTCATCCTATGCCGGGCTGGGTACCTATTCCTCCATTGCTCCAATCCCTTCCGCCTCTATCGCCTCCCTGACCACACCCGGTGGAGGCACCTGGTGAGGACTGATGCACAAAGGCCCTCGGTGCCGGGCTATTGGCCACTATNCTACTGCTAGTGATGTGTAGGAGTCATGATGCATTGGAGGTCTGGGCATGCACGCCAGAAGTGGCCATGCCTACCACAGTAGTTGCAAGTGCGTCCCCCGCCACCACCTCGGCCACGACCTCATCCTATGCCGGGCTGGGTACCTATTCCTCCATTGCTCCAATCCCTTCCGCCTCTATCGCCTCCCTGACCACACCCGGTGGAGGCACCTGGTGAGGACTGATGCACAAAGGCCCTCGGTGCCGGGCTATTGGCCACTATCTCCTCTCCCTGAAGGATGTCCTCGTAGTATCGCAACTCCTCAAACACCTCAGCAAGGTCGGTGTTCTCGATTTCTGTCACGCAAAGGCGTCATAAGAGACCTCAGCGAAACTCTCTGTAAGGCTCGCTGAGATGCAGCAGTACGGGGTCTAGCCACTCGAGCACGGAGCACGACGCTCTAAGCCCAAGGATGCATCGGTGCAGGTCCATTACCGCATCCAAATACTCACCTATCGGCGCTCCTCGCTTTGGGTACAGTTTGCGAAGCCGATAGCATAACAAGATCACCAGTGTCATCCCTCGTTCCTCATGGCGAGTAGCAAGATGCTGCCAGGCTTCGTGTGGGCGTGGGGCACCATTGCGAGGATCAGAGGGGTTCTCCCCTTTGCCACCAAACCGGAAACGGCAGATGGCATAGGCTTGGTCGTCATGCAACGCCCAAACTACCGCATTTAAGGCGCAAAACAGAACTCAATCCTTAGTTGCATCGGTGGACGGGGACAAGTACAACTCCTCTAGCCCATGTTCCATGAGGAAGTCTCTTATTCCCAAGGGGGGCGGTGTTAGGTCCTTTTGGGAAAAGACTTTGGTGAGGTCTTCCCACATCTATGTGGTAGCGCCAACTCCTCCGCTACCGCCTGCGCCGGTGCCGGTGCCGGCACCGGTGCAGGTGCCAGCACCGAATCTAAGCAAGTTTCTACCACCCGTTCCTGCGCCGGGCCCTCTCGGCGCTCATCCTGCTTAACTCATCACTCCAATAGGTCAAAAACGTCCTAGGGAGGCTGTATGAGCCATAAGTTTCCTCCTGGCGGCCAAACAAAGTTTCGACAGCAATCCGCCGGGCCCACTTTGGGCCGAGTTTTTTGTCGTGAGCCCTGAGCTTGTAGGAAACGCCTTGTCTTGCTCTGTGAAGGTCGTTCAGGCCGCATAGGAACTGTAGTGTTCAACTGTTGGGCAAGGGACCCCGCCGTCACCTATGGAGAGGGCGGACGACGCGTGGGCTCTCCCTTCCCTCGCCTCTCCCACAGATGTGAGCTCTCCCCTGCCTTCTGTCATCCCTGCAATCCTTACACGACCTAGGAGGAATGTTTCGATGCATCCACAGAGTGTGCGCGGCCTGCTTTTACAGCAGACGTGCGGATATACTTCCGCACGTCACTAGGCCGCCGCCCTATTGGCTCAGCACCACCACTATACATTGCTTTGAGGCTCCGAATGCAGCTTTGATACCATGAGAAGACTGCTACGGTCCTAATGCAACTTGTTTCAAGTCATTTGGTCAAGTATTGAGGGAGATACGGTCGGGTTTGTAAGCAACCATGGCTGTCATGTCCAAGCAAAAACCTAAGTGCTGAGCCGTGATAGAGATTAGCTTGAGCGTTTGAGTCTCGCTAATTGAGAATCACCCGTTGGCCGGCGAGCAGGGCTCGCCAGCCACGCATCCTCGAGCGAGGGCAAATGACCCTCAAAGTTCACAAACTGCGGACTAGGCCGCACCACGTCAAACATACAGAAATCTGGACAGTGTCATTAACTAAACTTAGTTTAAACTAGGTTTGTAGTATTGCCCACACAGCACAAACACAAACACAAGTAGATCCCGCAAGGCAAACAACTACAGACTGCTCCAGAGGGGATGGAGCTGGGGTTAAGCTGCTAGAGGGGGGAGACGAGCGCACGCGAGCCGCCAAATGCATTGCGGTGGGGATACGGCTCGGCATGGGAGCTCAGTGTGCGTCGACTCCACTCTCTTGGTCAGCATGCCCTACGCACTCAGGTCCACACAAGAAGGAAAATACATACATAGATGGATTAATAGCATTGGGGAGAGTAGCCATGTTGCATCCGCGGGAAGCCGCAGCTGCATGGGCCACCATTAAGGCTGAGTTTGACCACTGAGTAACGTCGAACGGGATGCCGTCATGGACATCCACACCTCCTCAACCGGTGACCATGGTTTGGATCCTGGACAGGCGTATGCCCACTCCACGTCTGCCTAACACTCCTGGTCCGTGGCAGCCCTGGCTATATACAGAGCCATCCAGCCCTTAATGTGGTAGATAGTGGACATGCGTAATGTTTATCCACGAATATCCTCTACATGTGTCCACTGCATTTCCAGCATGCCAGCCCTTACAATGGCAAAGACATAGCATGTGTTATAGTTAATCTCAAACTCATTCGTTTTCTCTCCACTAAAGTTAGATCCTTCCAACCCTATGTGTGGCACATAGTGGACATGTGGTATGTTTACGTACGCATTCATATAGGATGTGACCACTGATTATGTGTTACTCTTTTCATCTGTGCTACATAGTGGGCACCTGTCATTGTCATCTAGGAATTCATCCATGTTGTGTCCACTAATATCCTGACTCTTTCAAAATTTGGTATGTGTGTTCATTTTGTACTATTTGTCCATGTACGTTTTCCTTCACTCTCACCTTCACCATGTTACTTCATGTAGTCTTGACTACTACAGTACAATAGACACACACTTACTTCATCGTGTACTGTGTGCGTTGGATGTGACATGCATCAATCTGAAACTGGCAGCCTCTTACACTCATGTCTACGTAGTGCATGAGTTAGGTCACTGTGCTTACATGAAATTGTATTGCACTTTTGACTGGCAGCTAGCGGCTTAAACAGAAAACAAAGTAATGAACTATGAATGAACAAGGTCCGATTGCTTGTAAATATTGACATTGAATAGCAAGCACAAGACCGAATGGAGAAGTACACGACATTGAAAGCAACTTTGCAATCATGGTGCCCAATAAAACAGAGGTGCTAAGTCACATGTACTATTCCACAATTGAATGTACACGGGTAAGTTGTGGACAAAACATATGAAGTCACAAGGAGGACAATCTTCCCCTTCACATAATTCTTGGCATACATACTAAAAGCCGTCCCCAAAGGGACGTATACATTCCCGTGCATGGGTTGGCCACTTGATATCTGGCCTCCTCCACCCTGTGTTCCCTAGGTTGAGATTGACCATCTTGCAACAGATGACACGTGCATCCTTCACCGCACATCCCGTGTTATGGACCACATGTGATCTCACCTTGTGTAAGTGCAACATGGGCTTTGGCTGCCGCTTGACCACCGTCTTGAGCAGGACATGAGTCTGCCTCACCTGCACAGAAAACATAAACAAAACATAGCACATTTGAGGACATAAAAGACAACACATATGCAGCAATGGCCATCAATGCATTTCATGGACGACATAGTTACCTATTCTAAGACGCAAAGACCTCTACGCTTCTGTTTACGTCACGTTGGTTTCTCGTCCCCGGAGGAGTCCGAGGGTGTGGAGCTGTCATTTGACCCCCACTCTTCATTCTCACTTGTTGCAAAGTCCGAGGCACTTTCCTCCTATGACCAGTCAGAGGATGACGGATAGTTGTACGTTGTATTGTTTGCAGCCTCACTTGCTGCATCACTTCCAGTGGCATTACCACCTGCTACGGGTGGTGGTGCTGTTGCATCACCCGCTACATCTATTCCACCAGTGTCATTACCTGCTCATTGTCCAAAGTGTCCGGGGCCTCATCCTGGGCTGCTGCAACATTAGCTGGGGAGAGGACAAGTGGGTTTGTGCATTTTCGTGGGCCATGCCCACCTAGCCTGCCATGGCTGCAGATGCGGTCCTTCTTCCGACGCTCATACCGGTCCATCTGCTTGGACTTCGGCCTCCCGGCTCCGCGCTTGATGCCTCGCGGACCCCACACATGCTCTGTGTACTACACGTTGCAGAGATTGACCTCGGGCATGGGGTGACAGTAGGTCCTCTTCCACGTAATTTTTGGCAGGTGAATGCCAACGTACATCTTGGGGTTCACTCGAACATCGAGGAGAAGGCTCACTATGTGTTGATGGGGGAATTTGTACTCGGCCCACTGCCCGCAGCTGTACTTCTTGGCGTTGCAATCCACCTCTCGCCTGGACAGACTCTTGGGACCCGACACATTGTTAGATAGTGGACCCGCCGGGATGATGTCACACTCCATCGCCTTTTGTATGTAGTTCTTCACCTTCCTATTGGCGAAGGGGACAAGCGTGGTTTCACAGTCACGATTCGGCTTCTGTCGTTCTGCAAACCGTTTCTGCACCCATACGTAAAGCTGGGCAAAACAGTGAAAGAGATAGAGATGGCGGAGGTCCACGATCCTGGCATTCAACGACTCCGCTGCGTTGCTCGTTGTGTGACTGCCACGTGCGATGGGAATGAAGACCCGACTCCACCTGTCCAACGGGATGCCCGGTTCTGCACCACCGCCAAGGATGTACTCCAGACCTTGCGTGGAAGCCCTTGCAAGTTCCTCATGTGTTTTCTTGAACTCCCCACAATACATACATGTCTAGAAGAGGTGAGCAGTCACACAACCCGCTATGGCCTCCACGTTCTCTTGGATGTGCTGCACACAATACGTGTTCAGAGCACTAGGCATCTCTTGGGCCACAGCAACAAGGAGCCCGGCGTCACGATTGGAGATGATGGTTGTTCCTTGGTCTCGGGCCGTTGGATGCGCCTGCGACAACCGCTCGATGAACCACGTCCAATTGTCCTTGCCTTCTCGTCTGCACAGTGCCCACACCATGGGTACAGAATGGTTGTTGGCATCGCAAGATGAGCAATGAGGAGAACCTTCTTGAGCCCGTCTTTCAAGATTGTGGCATCCATGGCGATGAGGGTCACACATGGTTCAGCCCTCTCGACAAGCACCAGGTGCCACGAAGGCCCGATGGAACAGCTTTTTCTTGTCTTGCTCAGCGCATGCAAACATCTGGGGGTCCACTATCTTCAAATGCATCACATACAAGGCATGTTGACACTCGTTTCAGCCCAGGATCTTTCACAAATTCCAAAGACAGTGGAAAATAGGATGTGTGCCACAAAGTACTAACCTATGCTATGTAGGCTCAGAAGAGGGACCACAAAAGCGTCTTCTCTCCCATCAGCTTCTCCTGGGCTGCCTTCTTTCCTCGGTACACCACCGGGTAGTGTACGGTCTCCCTTGTGCGTGTCTCGACAGTCTGCTACAACTCCTTCGTGATGGTAGACGGCCTTTTCTTCATCGTCTGCTCAATGTGGTGAAGCATCCATGCTGCCCGGCGCGCTTGATCGCCCTTCTTGGTGGTGGGGGTGCACTTGTGTCCAACTACGAACTCGTTCACGGCAACGTTGTCGTACTTGCGCTGATAGCGTGCCTTGAGGAGCCATGGCCAGCCCGCGGTTTTTCACAATCCGCATCAGACTTCCATGCGAGTTGGCTCATTGCGGGCCTAGGAGAGAGGCATGTTACGGTCGACAGCGTAATCTTGGACAACTTCGCGACACGCATCCATGTTCCAAAAGGCCCGACCACCCAGAAAATCCATGCATTTTGCTATGCGCTTGCGTGTACGAGCAGGAGAAACTTCCACTTCTTTACCGGTCTTCTCCGCCGGGAGGGGGGGTGGGGTTTCCTCATTAGATGACCCATGCAAAGAGACATGTAGGAAAGAAACTTCAAGTAAATGTAGGGAGAAAGTACACAAGAATAACTTGTGTGACGTGGCAAGCAGGCAGCCTACTTTGACATACCTTACTAAGGTTGAGACAGGAAATGAAAAATATGAAGACAAATAGTTGTGGACCTATGTGAATTACACACAAGGATAAAATAGTAAACATGTGTTTGACACGAGGACATGTTTTTTTTTTCCTTGGAGGCCTTTCTCGACCCCGGCCATGTGCGTGACGAACAAAGTTCGAAAGTTTGAATTTCAAACTTTGAACTCCGAACTTTGACATCGACGCGTGCAGTCAGTCCGCGAACTGGACTGACTGCATACATTGGTGTTATACCTGAGGTCTCACACAAAGTTGCCCTAATTGCCTTGTATGTGCCGCACATACACGAGGGAGGCTAAGGACAAAACACAAAACATAGACGTGACACAACTTAGGGAAAAGTACACATATAGGTGACTTAATTTGGGAAAAAGCTAAAGAGGCATTTTTAACTAATGAAAACACGGAGAAAGTGCATAGAAGCTTCCTAGCAACACGGCCGATGACCGGGCGTCAGTGCCTAGTCAGACGGTGACGACAGTCACAGGTCGTACACACAACGGCAAGGGTTTGGCTAGGAGACACAAGTCAAAGTGTCAGAATGCTTCAATATAGCATATGCAGAGAGAAATGACAACTGACAGGTCCAGGGCATAAATACCTGCCGCGGCGCACGGCGGGTGTCGCACGCGGCAGTCCAAGAGCTCTCCTAAAAACCAGCCCAAAACCACTGTTTTGGCCGTAACTCTACGCAACCATGTCAGAATCCTACGCCGTTTGAACCTAGACGTGCAGAATCAAAAGACGCACGCAACGACTGGTCACATGCATGCATCCATCGACTGACAGCGAGTATACAATGCAAAAACATGCAAATTGGCCTCATGCCCAGTCCGCCGAACGGCGCCTACAAGACGTAGAAGGCACAGCAAGGAGTCCCGGTGACATCTGGGGCTCT
>SZWC01014020.1:23953-67246 GCA_023375785.1 Penium margaritaceum
TGGGTCTGTCACCTTCAGGGCGTCCTGCCCGTCGGGAGTGATGGGTGACGAGGCGGCGGGAACAGCGCCAAGGAGGTCAGCAAACCGCTCCCCCACAACCTGTGCATATCGTGCCTGATGGAGGAGGAGTGTCCGTCGACGACGATCACGCACAATCTCCATCCCGAGGAAAACAGCCGCTGGACCAAGGTCCTTCATCCTGTAGGCGGCCTGCAGGACCGCCTTGGCCTCCTTCACGGCCTCCAGTGAAGGAGACGCAATCAGGAGATCGTCCACATACACCAGAATGGCAGTGAGGTGCTCGGCTGTCCGTCGGATGAAAAGTGACGGGTCGGCATCACTCTGGACGTACTCGGCCTGAGTGAGGGTGCGAGTGATCTCTCGGTTCCAGCACCGGGGCGACTGCTTCAGGCCATACAAGGCCTTGCGCAAGCGCCAGACCTTGTTGCCCTCGACCTCAAACCCAGGTGGCTGGACCATGTAGATCTCCTCCTCCAAGGTGCCGTGGAGGAACGCATTGTTCACATCCATCTGGTGCAGCTCCTAGTCATGGTGAGCGACCACACCAAGCAGCGCGCGAGCTGTGGTCATGCGGCCAACAGGGGCAAAGGTGTCAGTGAAGTCGATCCCCTTCAACCTGAGAGAATCCCTTGGCAGTCAAGCGGGCCTTATAGCGGTCCAGTGAGCCGTCAGGCTTCACCTTCTTGCGGAAGACCCACTTGGCCTGCACGACCTTCCGTCCCTCAGGACGGTCGACCAGCTCAACGACTCCGTGCTCCCGGATGGCCCTGAGCTCGTCCTCACTGGCGGCCCGCCACTGCTCAGCATCCTCTCCTGAGAGAGCCTCATTTAACGTGTTTGGATCAGGGACCGTCAAAGGGGAGCTCCGGGTGGCCAGGACACATGCCTCATGGGTCGGACGGACCGCAACTAGGTCAGCGGCAGCTGCCTGTGCAGCCTCGTGCTCGTCAGCGATCAGCTGGTGCCCAATGGGACAAGCTGGGTGCACCTCCGTGTAGGTGCATTGGACACTTAGGCCGAGAGCCTCTGTGCCAGGGTCACCACTGTGCACGCTGCGCGTGCGCCGTCTGGGTGGCGCAACCGCAGTTGAAGGTGCTCGTGAGGCCAGTGGGCGGAGACGCCCACCTGGTCCATGGGAGTAGCCCGAGTCTGAGCTGACCGACGGTTCTGGCACAGGGAGGGCAGGTGTTGTCTCTGTAGACGCTGCAGGCATGGGCGAGACAGGCGCGGCAGGCGCGGGCGAAACAGGCGGTACAGGCACGGACGAGACGGTCGCGGCAGGCGCGGGCGAGACAGTCGCGGCGGGCGCGGGTGAGGTAGGCGCCGCAGGCGAAGAGGCGGCAGGTGTAGCCCCGGCGGGCGAAGCAGGCGCTGCAGGTGCGGGCGAAGCAGGCGCTGCAGGTGCGGACGAAGAAGGCGCTATAGGTGCGGGCAAGGCAGTCGCGGCAGGCGCGGGCGAGGTAGTCGCGGTGGGCGCGGGTGAGGCAGGCGCGGCAGGCGCAGGCGAGACAGTCGTGGCGGGCGCAAGCGGGGCAGGGGTAGAGACTACCGGCTCGAGAGCAACAATGGCCGGGTCAATGATGGCCGGGTCAATGGTGGCCAGCGACGGTCCCACCCCGGAGGCACCCTGGACGCACTCACCCTGTGGGGTAGACTCCCCCATCCGACGAGAGGCCTCACAGGTGGGAACATGAGACGCTGCCTGGGTGAGAATGGCAGACAGGTCGCGGTACGACAGTGCCTCAAAAAATAGCGCGTCGCGCGACTCAACGATGCGGTGGCGACCCGCATCCCAGAAACGCCACGCTTTGGAGCGCGAGGAGACACCGAGGAAGGCACACATCCGGCCGCGCGGAGAGACCTTGAACCCCTGCTGGTCTTCGGTGTACCAGACACAGGCCAAGGAACCCCAGACGCGAGCAAGCCTGAGGTCCGCANGCGAAGCCCTCGAAGGCGAAGGACTCCGGGAGACCGCACTCAGCGCGCATGGCGCGAACCGCGTCCTCCATGGTGCGGTTCCAGCGCTCGGACACACCGTTCTGCTGTGGCGTAGCAGGGGCCGAGAGCTGGTGACAGATACCAAGCTCGGCGAAGTGAGTGGTCAGCTCACCGAGATACTCACCGCCGCGGTCAGAGCGGAAGGTGTGGAGGGAGTGACGAGACTGACGCTCGGCCATCACGAGCCACAAGCGCACGGCTAGAGCGGCATCACTCTTGTGGCGGAGGCAGTAGACCCACCGCATGCGGGTGAAGTCATCCGTGAGGGTAAGAACATACCGACCACGGTCAGCGACAGACTCGACAGGGAGAGGTCCGAGGAGGTCCGAGTGGACAAGCTCCAGGGGACGCTGCGCGCGAGTGACGGAGGCAGGGTAGGTGCATCGATGCATCTTGCCCTGAGCGCAGAACAGACAGTCGGTCTTGGGCGGCTTCTCGAAGGAAGCCGCGTCAAGACCGAGAGCGGGCTGTGTACGAATGAGCCTGGACACAGTGTCCGTGCTCACATGACACAGGCGCCGATGTAACAGGCGCTGGTGGTCAGGAGACAACACCCCCGTGACAAAGACGCGGGCAGATGAGCAAGGGGAAGAGTCAGGAGCAGAGCAGCGCACGATGCGATACAGGTCATCCACAACAGAGGCACGCAACACAACCGTGGAAGTGTCAAGTGCAGTGATCGTGGCATCATCAATGGAGTGGTGAACAAAGAGACCCATCCTCGTGCAGGCACGGACAGAGAGCAGGCTGAGCTCAAGATCAGGCACGAAAAGCACGTCAAAAAGATACACGGGACCAGACGGACCATCGAACCGTACGACCCCTGTCCCCTGAACAGGTAGTGACTGCCCAGAACCTGTCCGCACTGACCGAACAGACCCAACAGGACCAAGCATGACAAAGGCGGTACGGTCGCAGGTCATGTGGTGAGTGGCCCCTGAGTCAATGATCCAGTGGCCACTCGCCTCACTACCTGTGGTGGTCACGGTACAACGAGCAACGGAGCACGCTGCCTCTGCTAGACGCTCAGCAGGTGTGGCAGGACAGCGGGACAATGCACGACGATGCGAATCATTCAACCACTCTGTGCTGTCAGACTCATCCTCACCAGGTGACATAGCCCCCCCACAAGTACGACCACGTGCCACAAACACAGATGGACAGTCAGTCTGTGGACCACTCGACTGTGACAGCACACTCGCACCTCCCTGTGAGCGAAGTGCCAGTAGTCGACGTAGCTCCACGATGGTCTGGTCCCTCGGGTCCGGCGTGGTACTCCCCCCGGATGGCGGAGGATCTGCCGCCGGTGCTGCCCCCGAGGTCGCTGTGGCACGGGCTGCTGCTCCAGTGCGGATCCGCTCCTCGTGGGCTGCCTGAAGACCGCGGGTGATCCTCGCCCGGTCCAGCTCCTGCTGACACTCAGTGTAGCGATGAGGTCCGCCGCAGTTGTGGCAGCGGACCGCCCGTCCGGTGCCACCGGAAGGCTGCTGCGGTCCCCTCTTCTTCTTCCCCTTCTTCCCCTTCACGGCTGCTGCAGTGGCTGTCGGAGTAGCAGGGGAGGAAGTGGGAGAGGCAGAGGTGGAGCTGGTGGGGGTGAAGGTGGACGACGGTGTGGAAGGCGTAGAGGACGTCGCTCCCACTATTGCTGCGGCCATGGCGCCCTGCCGATGCGCGCGGGCTGCCTCGTCAGCTGTTGCGACCTGGATGAAGTACCGCTGCGTCCAGGGCAACAGCTACAGGGTGTCGGACATGGACGCGAGGACATCCTGGTCGGGGCGGGAGAAGGTGTCAGTGAGCTCGGGGCGCACTCCCAGCATGATGGTGTCCAGCGCCCAGAGCTGAGAGCCGCCTCCGGTGCCCAGACGAGTGTACAGGCGCATGGCCCGACGCCAATAATCAGCTGCTGACTCCGAGGATCCCTGATGAAGGGAGTGGAACTCGCGAAGGCGCGCTGACCGGGTCGCGTGAGTCTCTGCTGCAAAAAGGGTCAGCGCCAGCTCCCAGCCGCGGCGCGGGTCTGCGCCTGCTCCTGTCCCAGGCGCGCCCAGGAAGGGGCGAAAGTCGACCACTGTCTCCTGTGGAACTGCGTACAGCAGTCCACGCATGGCACGCGCTGCCGTCTGGGACTGGAGCGGATCAGCTGTCTGGTACTGGCTGCGGTAGTAGGGCCAGACTCCCTCTGAGTCTGCCCATACCTGAAATAGCACCTCCCAACAGTCAAACCCCGCCTTGCTGTCGTAGCGAGGCGGGGAAGTCTCGAAGTCCTTGGGTCGTCGCTCCGTGGGGAGCTGGACCTCTGGTGGTGCTAGGAGCGGGCGTGGGAAGGGCATGAAAGGCATCAACGCTGCTCCTCCAACGGCACCCGAGACCTGACGCGGGTCGGTCTGCTGCTGCTGCTGCTGCTGTCCCCTCGGACTGGGCGCCGGTGTCTCAATGCGCAGGCTCCTCATCTGCTCCATCAGCCGGCGAAGCGCGTCCTCCCCAGTGGGAGGTGGCGCCTGATCCCACTCCTCGACCATGGACTCTCGTCTCTGCGCAGGGGCGGCAGTGGGGCCAACAGACTCCTGGGCCGATGGGGTTGCCTCTCTCTCTCTCTCTTGGGCTGATGTCACGGTGTCCCAGACAGGGAGAACAAGGCATTGCGAATCTGTCGCAGCGTAGCTGACTGCTCATCCTGGCGCTGGCGGAGTGACGACTGCTCCACCAGCAGGAAGTCAATCGCCTTTGAGCATGGGCTGCGGCCCCCGCTCATGACGGTGTCCTCCAGCTCCTTGCCCTTGGAGCTGCCCGGCTCCATGCTGAGGCGGTGCGAAAGTCGTCCGAACACAGAACCGTCAGCGTTTCTCGCTGATTTAGGACGGTGACAAAAGTCGACCTTCTGACCAAAAAATCGGCTAAGTGCTGAAAATTTAAAAATTTAAATTTTCACCACCAAAAAATTGAAGGTTGTCCAAATGAAGCGAAATTTGGACCACAGAGGCGTCTGAGGATGCTGAAGACAATGGTGAAATTTTTGTCTTCAAAAAGTGGGGAAAAAGGCCAAAACGATCTGATTTTGCGCTCAGGCCGAAAAAATGAAAAACTCAAATCAGTGATGCGGAACGGTGAATGCTGGAGGCTACAGAGCTCCAAATGAGGCAAGAAAGGGCGCGATGGAAATCTTGAGATCTAAGCTTTCCAACGAGCCATAGCGCGCAACTTTTGGTTGCTATTTGAGTCCGGCACAGGCGGGTGAAGAGAGGATGGCGGCTGACGCGATTTGCGTCTGCGGCTCCTCCACGTCCGTGCGGCTTCCAGGAAGCTGCACGGCTGGAGTAAGCACCTACAAAAGGTACTGGTGCCTCTGGTTCCTGAGTGGCCACGGCCGCCACTGCTGCTGTTGCTCGCTGATGGTGCTGTTGCTCGCCCGGTTTGCAGCTCCAAGTCGCCACACGGGCGGCCTCGGACCGGTTGCTGCTGCGCGCAAGGGCTCCAACGGCCTCAAGCCGTTGTGGGACGCTGCAGCTGCAGCACGAACCTGTCGTTGCGGTTTCTGACGCATGAGGATAATGGCATATGCGTCGCTGCGTGCTCTTGTCGCTTCAAGCGACTCAGGGTGGTGATGGGTCCAACCAGGACCTGCTGCTGCTGCTGCTGTGGGCTGCTGCCACTACTGCTGCTCACTGCTGCTGCAGCTGCTACGTCTTTGCTGCGCAGCACGACGAGCACTGGCTCGCCTGCTCTGATACCATGAGAAGATTCCAGGAAGCTTCCTAGCCTTTCTGCTTGCTAGCCTGACAGCACGGGTCTGGCTGGTTGACACACAGGTCATGCAAGGGACAGCAAGGGTAGGGAGAGACACGTGCACTTGTATCTCAAGCTTCAACTGAAGTTAATGCAGAGAGGGATAACAAATGACAGGTCCACAACATAAATAGCCGCCGTGGCTCACAGCGGGTGGCGCACACGGCGGTGCCTGTCAAACCTGAACCAGCCCAAAACCACTGTTTTGGCCATAATTCTGCGCACAAGCGTCCAAACGAAACGCCGTCTGATCCTGCGGATGCACGACAAAAGACCGACATAACGACTGGTCACACGCATACGTCCGGGAACAGCCGGAGAGTGTAAGAAAACAAACATGTAAATCAGCCTGGCAGGGCTGTCCACCGAGAAAATCCTGAAGACCTCCAAACGTAGTCCGTGGGCTGTGGGAGCCCTCTGGTACACCGGGTAGGCTGCCAGGCTGCCTCCAGCGGGTGGAGCATCACCTCAGGGAACTCTGTCTCCAGCTGGGTCCGCCTCAAGGATCTGCACGAGCATGGACACGGCCGAGTGGTCACAACCAACTGTACAACTGTGTATGACTGACAACATCACAACAGCAAGTGCAAACTCCAAAACTCGCGACAGGTCGCGCGCATCTCGCAAACCCCCTCCAATATCAGACAAACCCCCTAGTTACACTGGGGGTTTTGGGTTTTACCTTTTGTTGGGTTTTGCGCTCATTGTGCTCTGTTGTGTCCTCCCGGCTTGTGTACATCGGCGTGCAGATGACTGACGGCGAGACTCGACGCTGATGGAGTGTCGTCCGTTGGAGCCGACGCACACTGAGGTCGTCTCGCAGTTGGCTGGAGCCCCCTCTCTCCGGCGACGTGTTCAGCTCCATCGGCAGGCCTCCTCGGCGGTCGCGCTGCCGGCAGTCACTGCTACCGCAGTCGCTGTCTGCATGCGTCCAGCGCGTACTGTCCTGCCTGCGTCGTCATGCGCTGCCTAGGGTCCCAGTTGCATGTTGCATGGCCCTGTGTGGCAGCATAAACCATCGTGGGCACTGCCTGGGTTCAGGCTGCCATAACTCCTTGCTATTGTTTTTCTAGCTGATTCTGACCGCACGGCTGCGTTCGCAGCGTTGGTATTCTGGTATGGTCCAGTTTTCAGGCAAAACGGACGACGCCCGGGTTTTGGGCTGTCGGTCGTCTGGCAGGCCTCATCGAGAAAACCTGCCAGCCTGAAATTAGCTATTTTCTGATTGGCTGATGAACTGAGTAACAATCTCTACAGAGCTGGGGGGGGGGGTGCTAGAACTTGGAGGTGTCCCCTATTGCTGTTCATTCTTCATTCCTAATCAGTTACTATCAGTTTTCAGCTGCTTTCTGGCGCTAACTTTGGCGCGCGCGTTTCTGAGTAACAAACCCAGAGCTTCCAGACTTAGACTCTAGAGCAGCAGACTGAGGGGGCAGCTGACTTAAGCAACGAGCGTGGAAGCCCGCACGCTGCATCAACAACGCTGCTGCCCCAACCTGCTGCATAGTTTTTCCATTTTGGTATCAGAGCCAGAGCGTAGCAGCAGCAGCAGAAGACTGGCGAACAGGTGCCAGACAACGCCGGCGGACCCCCATACGCGCCAGTGCANTTCATTCCTAATCAGTTACTATCAGTTTTCAGCTGCTTTCTGGCGCTAACTTTGGCGCGCGCGTTTCTGAGTAACAAACCCAGAGCTTCCAGACTTAGACTCTAGAGCAGCAGACTGAGGGGGCAGCTGACTTAAGCAACGAGCGTGGAAGCCCGCACGCTGCATCAACAACGCTGCTGCCCCAACCTGCTGCATAGTTTTTCCATTTTGGTATCAGAGCCAGAGCGTAGCAGCAGCAGCAGAAGACTGGCGAACAGGTGCCAAACAACGCCGGCGGACCCCCATACGAGCCAGTGCAGGGGAAATGCTCTCGGATTTTTTCGACAGCATTGACCCTCCAAGTGGCGGCGTCAGATTTTTTTCACACGGCCACTTGGCCAGGGGAAATGGTGCCGAAATTTTTCGACAGCACTGACCCCCATGCGTGACGCAAGGAGGTGAGCGGCAAGCGGCGTCTGACGTCTGTGGGCGACGACGCACGCGGCAACGTCACCCAAGTGCAGTGACTGGCACCACCAGCAGCAGTAGGCAGAAGCAGCAACTCGCAGCAGCAGTAGCAGCCCGTAGCAGCAGCAGCTCGCAACAGCAGGAGCAGCCCGCAGCAGCAGCCCGTTGCAGCAGCCCCCAGCAGCAGCAGGCAGCAGCCGCAGCACGCAACAGTTGCAGCAGCGTGCAGCAGCAACAGCGGGTTGCAGCAGCTGCTGCAGCAAGCTATAGCAGCCGCTAGCTGGAGCAGCAGCAGCGGCGAGCAGCAGCTGGCAGCTGCCAGCCGCGGCTGCTGCTGCCCGCTGCTCGCTGCGAGCGAGCAGCGAGCAGCAGCTCGCTACTACCCGCGAGTAGCAGCTTGCTGCAGCTAGGCAAGCAGCAGCCCGCTGCTCGCAGCAGACAGCGGGTTGTTGCCCGCTGTGACAAGGAAAAAAAAAGACAACAAAAAAATTCCCCCACCCGCGCAGCTCGTTGCAGTAGCCTGCAGCTGTAGTGGGCAGCTGTTGCAGCATGCAGCAGCTGTAGCAACACTCAGCAGCAGCAGCGAGCTGTAGCAGCTCATTGCTACAACAGCAGCAGCCATAGCAACTGCTGCAGCTTGTAGCACCTTTAACTGCAGCTACAACTACAGCAGCATCAGCTACAACAGCAGCAGCTGCAGCACCCACAGCAGCAGCAGCAGCAGCAGCAGCAGCACTACCAGCAACTGCAGTAGCAGTTGCAGCGGCAGTAGCAGTAGCAGCAGCAGCAGCAGATTAGCAGCAGTAGTAGTAGCAGGAGCAGTAGTAGCAGCAGCAGTAGCAGCAGCAGCAGTAGCAGTATCAGCAGCAGCAACAGCGGCTGCAGCAGCATCAGCACCAACAACAGTAGCGGCGGTCCCAACATTCGCCGCTGCTGATGTCAACACCCCTCTGCTGATGTCACTGCTGACGTCACTGCTGACGTCATCAACAAAAAAAAAGGAGGGTGAGAAAAAGGGGAAAAGGGGAAAGGGGGAAGTCCAGAGGAGTGGGTAGATTCCCCACTCCCCCAACCTCCTGCTGAAATCAGCAACACAAAGACAAAAAAAAACACACAGACACACACCAAGGCATGGCTGGCAGTCCCGGCAAGGAGGGGTCCTCCTCTGATGGGGGGACCCCTATCCCTCCTTTCTTGTAGCGATTGCTGTAGCAACAGCAGCAGTAGCAGTACCCGCCGCCGTTGTAGCAGCAGCAGCCACCGCCGCCGCAGGAGCAGCAACTGCCGCCGCCGCCGCAGCAGGAGCAATTGCCGCCGCCACGGCAACAGCTATCGCCGCCGCACCGGCAGCAGCAGCCGCCCCCATTGCAGTAGTAGTAGCCACCGCGTCCACAGCAGCAGCCGCCGCCGCTGCAGCAGTAGCAGCTGCCACCCATATAGCAGCAGCCACCGCCGCTGCAGCAGCAGCAGCCGCCGCCTCTACAGCAGCAGCTGCCATCGTTGTAGCAGTAGCAGCAGCCGCCCATACAGCAACAGCCACCGCTCCTACAGCAGCAGCAACAGCCCACTCGTAACGTTGGCGGCACCCCTGATTCACTTGCTACTCTTCAGCAACAACTCGCCGCCTTGACACAGCAGCTTACGGCGCTACAGCCAGTCGCCTCCCAAACCGCCACCAGTGCGCTGCTGTCATTCATTCCTCCAAGGCACGCTAGCCCCGCAGTGTCCGCCACCACGTACTACTTAGCGCAGCAGCAGACTCAGCGCCAACGGCTGACAGTGACCTCTGTCCTTGGCCCCACTCTGGGTGCCGGCCGTAGGCAGAAGGACTTTGAGACGCCGCCACCGTCGCTTCAGGTCGGTGAGCAGTTCCGGTGCTGGGAGCTCAACTTCCGGATTTGGGTGCAGGGTGAGGGTATGTGGGCCTACTACACCCTCCCTTACGACTCCACCCAGGCCGACCAGCTATATGACGCCGGTCGCGCTGTCCGCGCACTTGTACTAGTCGCCCCTCCAGCTTCCCGCCTTGCCCTGGAGCCCTTCCTCGGCGACTTCACCGCTGGCTCCATCCCAGACCCGGCAACCGCCTGGCACGTCCTCACCAGACCCCATCGCCTATCCAGCGACGCTGAGATCAGCCGTCTTCTCCGGGAGTTCAACTCCCTAAACATGGGGGAGGCCGAGACGGCCACTGCCTACTGGCAGAGAGCGAAGGACATCCTCCGTCGACTCGGCAAGTCGGCTCCACCCCCTCTGTCCGTGCTCCTCACCATCAAGCGCGACGCCACCAGCGCATACGCGGATGTCTTTGTCCACTACCCTCAGGAAGTCCTCACCACCATGGAGGCCCAGGGCACTCTCATGCCCTGGGCATATGAGCTTTTCCTCCGCATTGAGGAAGCTCGCCAAGAGTCCCAACTCGATCGCACGGAGGCCCTTGCATCCCCTGACGTTGCCGCCCCTGCCATTGCCTCCGTGGCCGTTGCCTCCCCTATCGCAGCTACCCCATCGCCCTCAGGGAAGAAGAAGAAGAGCCGGAACAAGAAAGGCAAGGGTCCATCGCAACAGCAGCAGCTGCAGTCATTGACCGGTCCCAGCGGTAATGGCTCGGTCTGCCACAACTGTGGGCAGCCTGGGCACGGGTGGTACAGGTGCCCTCTCCCGACGGACGAGGACCGCGTCATCGCCACCATGCGATGCCAGTGGGAGCGCCGCCTCGCCTCGCCGCCGTCACTACTGCTGGTCCTACCACTCCGGCCTTGTCCAGCACCTCTGCCACTCCGACAGCTCCGCCTGTCCTGCAGCCACCTGCGCCGCAGCAGTACTACCCGCAGCAGTACTACCCTCAGCCGTCGGCACCTCCGCTTCCTTCGCCGGCTCAGTCACCCTACTACCCGGGCTCCGGCGCCGTCACTCCGTAGTCTGTCTACACTCCTGGGCAGTCATCCCGAGAGCGTCAGCTAGAGCAGTTCATCGCGCTCCAGCTTGGCCTCCCTCGCCCTCCTCCTGAGGGAAGTGCGAGTTGCGTCACCTCCTACCCTCCGGCCCATCCCTGCATGACTGAGATTGAGCTACAGTCGTGTCCCGTTTCCTCATGTATCTTGTCGTCTCCCGTGATCTCATCCACCCCACTCCTTGACGACATTGCATGGCCTGAAGACTGGCAGTCTCGTTTCGCTCCTCCGTCCACCGTGTCCGCGTCCCTCGCTTGCTGCCATGTGACTGTGACTGATCTGGCGACCCCTGTCCAGGACCCTGCTGAGACCTGGATCATCGACTCCGGGGCCACGCATCACATGACGGCCTCGCGCAAGGCCTTCAGTATGCTCGATCCCGTCGGCGATGTCTTCGGGGTCCGGACGGGCTCCGGACAGGTGTTGCCTGTCCGTGGGGTAGGCGTCGTTCGTTTCCATGGTCCGGCCGGTGACATCTTTTTGACCGATGTTCTCTTTGTCCCTGGTCTCGAGCTCAGCCTCCTATCCGTGACTGCCCTTGACCGCATGAGCATGGACGTTGTACACTCACGTGGTGTCGGCACTGTGTCGTTGCGTCCGTCGGGTCTTGTCGTCCTGCACGCCACCGCCCGTGGCAACTTGTGGCACGTTTCCTGCCTCTCTTCCTCCCCTCCCGTCTCCTCCCCGTCGGCTGCGACGGGTCATGTGTTCGTTACCACCACGCTTTCTCCTCAGCACACCTGCCTCTTGCACCGCCGCCTTTGCTGCGTCCACTCTGCCGCAGTAGAGAGCATGCTCCGCACCCAGCCAGCCAAGGGCCTTGACCCGGAGACCTTCCCTCTCCCATGCCCCACTGAGTGCATTGACTGCGCTCAGGGCAAGATGCATCGGTCCACGTACCCCCTCTCTTCCTCACGGGCGTCCACCCCCCTTGACCTTGTCCACTCGGACGTCATGGGCCCTCTCCCCACCGAGTCCGTCGGTGAGCATGGCCGCTATGTCCTCACTGTGACGGACGACTACTCTCGCTACCGTTGGGTCTTCTACCTTCGGCAGAAGACCGATGTCGCCCGAACCATTCAGGACTGGCTTGTCCTCACGGAGCGCGAGTGTGGCCGCCCCCTTCGTTGCTTTTGCTCCGATCGCGGTGACGAGTACCTGGGTGAGGCCACGATCTTTCTCGTCTCCCGTGGTATCCGCCATGAGACGTCTGCGCCCTACACACCCGCCCAGAACGGCGTCTCCGAGCAATGGAACCGTACCATGGCCGACGCCGTCCGCACCATGCGAGTCGAGTCCGGTCTCTCCAATGGCTTCTACTTTGAGGCCATGGCCTACATGACCTGGGTCTGGAACCGGGTTCCTCACGGTCCCCTTCCCCGCCAGTCCACGCCCTATCAGCACTGGTGCGGTCGGCGTGCTGACCTCCGCCCGGCTTGCGTCTGGGGCTGGGTAGCCGTTGTGTGGCTGCCCGCCCCACAGCAGGGTGGCAAGCTCGCCCCGCACGGACGCCCCTGCACCTTTCTCGGCGTGTCTCATCAGTCCAAGGCCTGGCGCTTCTGGGACCCATCCCGATACTGCATCGTCGAGTCCCACGATGCCCTCTTTTTTGAGGACCTGTTTCCCCGCGACCTCATCCGCTCCGGCTCGTCTGTGTCCCTCCCGTTGCGAGGGGGAGTGGTGAGTCCATCCTCCGTCCTGTCACTTCCGGGTGACACATCACTCCGTCCCTCTGAGCCGGTAGTCCCGGTCGCGGCCGCTAACCCCTCCGAGCCAGCTGATCCAGTCGTGTCTACTGGCCCCCCCGGGCCGGCAGCCCCAGTCGCATCTGCCGGCCCCTCCGGGCCGGCAACCCCAGTCGCGTCCGCTGGCCACTCCGGGCCTGCAACCCCAGTCGCGTCCGCTGGCCACTCCGAGCCAGCTGCCCCAGTGGCGTCTACTGGCCTCTCTGGGCCGGTAGCCCCAGTTGCGTTTGCTGGGTCGGCAACCCTTGTCGCTTCCGATGGCCCCTCCGGGGCGACGGCTCCAGTCGCGTCCGCTCGCCCCTCCGGGCCGGCAGCCCCAGTCGCGTCCGCTGGTCCCTCCGGGCCGGTAGCCCGAGTCACTTCCGATGCCCCCCCCGAGCCAACGGCTCCAGTCGCGTCCGCTGGCCCCTCCGGGCCAGCAGCCCCAGTCGCATCCGCTCGCCCCTCCGGGCCAGCAGCCCCAGTCGCATCCACTCGCCCCTCTGGCCCGGCATCCCCAGTTGTGTCCGCTGGCCCCTCTGGCCCAGCAGCGCCTGTGGTGTCTACTGGCTCCTCCGGACCAGTAGCACCGTCCGCCTCCGTTGGCCCGTCGAACTCAGCACCATCTTCTGCCCGACCGCGCTACACACGTGGTCCAGGCGGCAGCCTCCGACCTCGGCCGAAAGTGAGCGCGCAGACCGTCGCTCCCCGTTCCGTGGCGCCTCGACCCCCCGTGGCTCCACGTGTCTCCTCCACTCCCACGGTCGTGAGTGGGGACCCTGTCACAAAGGCTCTCGGCCTGACCACTTCTGCCATTATCGTAGACCTTCACCCGGGCTCTGCATTGGGGTATGCCATGCTTCATCACGAGCATCGGCATGCTGTTGTGGCTGCACTCGCACGCATCCCATCTGGGGCTTGTGATGCACATGCCCTCTCAGTCCGGTCCACAGTGCGCCCAGAGGACCCTTCTACCCTCCGCAAGGCTCGAGTCTCCCCTGAGGTGGCACAGTGGGATGCTGCCTGTGCCGAGGAGCTCGCCGCTATCCAACAGCACCATGAGTATGACGTCGTCCACCTCCCTCCTGGTCGGAAGGCCATTGGTGCCAAGTGGGTCTTTCGGCGTAAGTGGAAGCCCGACGGATCCTTGGACAAGTACAATGCCCGTCTCACAGCAAAGGGGTTTGCTCAGGTCCCTGGGATCGATTACTTCCAGATCTTTGCCCCAGTTGGCCGGTTCTCCACTAGCCGAGCATTGTTCAGCCTGGTTGCCCAGCACGGGTGGGAGCTACATCAGATGGACGTGAGCAACGCTTTCCTCCATGGCTCACTGGAGGGTGAGGAGCTCTACATGACGCAACCCCAAGGCTTCGACGACGGCACTGGGAGAGTTTGCGGGCTGCCGAAGGCCCTCTATGGCCTGAAGCAGTCACCTCGGTGCTGGAACCAGGAGATCAACAGTACGCTTCTCCGTGGCGGCCTCCAGCGCAGCACCGCTGACCTCGCACTGTTCATCAGCCCGCGAGGTCAGACCTTCGCCGCAATTCTGGTCTACGTCGACGATCTCCTCATTGCGTCGCCAGATGCGACAGCCATCCCGCACGTCAAGGACCTACTACACGCCGCCTACCAGATGAAGGATCTCGGGTCTGCCCGAGTCTTCCTGGGCATGGATCTCGAGCATGATCGCTCTCAGGGCATCCTGCATGTCCACCCGGCTGCCTATGTGCAGACCCTTTCCACTCGCTTCGCCGAGGACCTGCCCCTCGTGCCGAGCGCATACTCACCCATGTCACCCGATGGCCAGGTGAAATTGAAGAGTCATGACCCAGCTGTTGTAGGGGAGCCAGTTGATGTGACCATGTATCTGCGGGTCATCGGGTCACTGATGTTCCTAGCGACAACGACGCGTCCAGACATCGCGTTCGCCGTTAACCTCCTGGCCCAGTTCTCTCAGGAGCCGCGTCACCTCCACTTTGAGGCCGCGATCCGAGTACTGCGCTATGTCGTCTTGACACCTTTGCGAGGCCTCATGTTCCGCCGTTAGCCGTCTGTCGTTGCAGTGGGTTACACCGATAGTGACTAGGCCGGCAGTCCAGACGGTAAGAGTCGCACTGGGTGGATCTTTCTGGTCGGGGGCACAGCTGTGTCCTGGCGCAGTGGCAAGCAGGGGTGCATTGCACGCAGCACTACTAAGGCTCAGTACGTGGCCCTTGGCTCAGGCACGTGTGAGATTGTGTGGTTGCGTTGTCTGTTGTCTGAGTTGCGTCAGTCTGTCGCATCCATCACCTTGCATTGTGACAATGAGAGTGCCATGGCCATTGCAGACAATGACGGTGTGCATCACACTCGCACAAAGCACATCAATGTTGAGTATCACTATGTGCGTTTGTTGTTGCACGACGGCAACATCAACATCGTGTGGGTTGAGACAGCACGGTAGCTGGCTGACTTCCTGACCAAGGCACTGAAGCGGGACTCGTTTAAGAAGGCTGTGAGTTCAGTCGGCGTGNTGTGAGATTGTGTGGTTGCGTTGTCTGTTGTCTGAGTTGCGTCAGTCTGTCGCATCCATCACCTTGCATTGTGACAATGAGAGTGCCATGGCCATTGCAGACAATGACGGTGTGCATCACACTCGCACAAAGCACATCAATGTTGAGTATCACTATGTGCGTTTGTTGTTGCACGACGGCAACATCAACATCGTGTGGGTTGAGACAGCACGGTAGCTGGCTGACTTCCTGACCAAGGCACTGAAGCGGGACTCGTTTAAGAAGGCTGTGAGTTCAGTCGGCGTGCGTCCGTGACTTGCTCCCTTTGTCTCTGCTTGCACTTCTGCGGGTCCTGGGGGAGTCTGTGTGTTGACCGTGTCTCTGCCCGCCCATGTGCACTACGCCTGTGAGTCATGGGGAAGTGTTGGTTTTTGCGCTCATTGTGCTCTGTTGTGTCCTCCCGGCTTGTGTACATCGGCGTGCAGATGACTGACGGCGAGACTCGACGTTGATGGAGTGTCGTCCGTTGGAGCCGACGCACGCTGAGGTCGTCTTACAGTTCGCTGGAGCCCCCTCTCTCCGGCGACGTGTTCAGCTCCATCGGCAGGCCTCCTCGGCGGTCGCGCTGCCAGAAGTCACTGCTACCGCAGTCGCTGTCTGCATGCGTCCAGCGCGTACTGTCGTGCCTGCGTCGTCATGCGCTGCCTAGGGTCCCAGTTGCATGTTGCATGGCCCTGTTTGGCAGCATAAACCATCGTGGGCACTGCCTGGGTTCAGGCTGCCATAACTCCTCGCTACTGTTTTTCTAGCTGATTCTGACCGCACGGCTGCGTTCGCAGCGTTGGTATTATGGTATGGTCCAGTTTTCAGGCAAAACGGACGATGCCCGGGTTTTGGGCTGTCGGTCGTCTGGCAGGCGTCACCGAGAAAACCTGCCAGCCTGAAATTAGCTATTTTCTGATTGGCTGATGAACTGAGTAACAAGCTCTACAGAGCTGGGGGGGGGGGACTAGAACTTGGAGGGGTCCCCCATTGCTGTTCATTCTTCATTCCTAATCAGTTACTATCAGTTTTCAGCTGCTTTCTGGCGCTAACTCTGGCGCGCGCGTTTCTGAGTAACAAACCCCGAGCTTCCAGACTTAGACTCTAGAGCAGCAGACTGAGGGGGCAGCTGACTTAAGCAACGAGCGTGGAAGCCCGCACGCTGCATCAACAACGCTGCTGTCCCAACCTGCTGCATAGTTTTTCCATTTCCTTTTACTTGCCCGGGCATTTGCCCGGCCCCGCGGTAGCAAGGCCCGGCAGATTCCCTTTCTACTATCACACGTGCGCCGCATCTCGCAACCCCCCCCCCCTTAATATCCGACAATCCCCTAGTTACACTAGGGGGTTTGGGTTATATTTTTCTACTTGCCCGGGCACCTGACAAGCCCCGCGGTAGTGGGGCCCGGCAGATGCCCTTCCGTGTATCACAGCGTGCGCCAAATCCTGCAACCTCCCCAACCAATGACAAACTATTGGTTTGTGTGGCTTCCACCTGTCACGCCTGACGCCGATGGATTATCCATATGCCCACGTTGGTGGTATATGGTAGAGGAGGGCGTGATAACACAATGGGCCTTCGGACTGTGCCGAGACTTCTCCAGCACCTACGATAGCGTCGGCGAGATACGGTCGATGGGTTCCGGCAGCCCTATGGGCTTGTTGCTAGGTAGGAGAGTTTTCTCGGGGGGTTGAGACCCGCGCGCCCGGTGGACTGAATCGATGCGACGAGGAGACCTGATGGTTGTAGTAGGGCTTCCGATGTTTGGAAATTCGTTGTGGATGACTGGACGCTGATTTCGAGTTTTTCTAGCACTGGGGCACTCGGAGAGCTGTTCCGGTGCCTCGAGAAGACCACATTTGTTGTTCTTGTGGTCTATGTAGTGTGTTCTCCCTGCTGACTCGTTTGGGTTCAGCGGGGGTGACGGGGCCCAGTGAGGCTAGCTGCCGGCGCCCCTACATAAGCCCGCTAGGGGCTCATTTGTAAACTCTCCTTGTTCTTTCATTTTATGCATTCCAAACTTAGCCAGATTTCTACCAAATTTCCTTGTTTTACATTGCACTCACACATAGAGCTCATGTTCATTTTTGCATGGGCCTGGATGCCCTAAACATTTCCAATTTGGTATCAGAGCACAAGGGGGCATGTGAGCAGTAGATACAGTAGAAGCAGCAGCATTGGGCGGAACGCAGAGAGAGCGCCTTACGTGGCGCCACGCTGGCAGTAGCGTGAGGGAGCGCGATTTGAGTGCACGTGATCGCCTGAGGGGCAATGAGCAGCGTTGAGGAGTAGTAGCGGTTGCGGCAATAGCAGTAACATCAGCAGCATACAGAGCAGTAGCCCGAGCAGTAGACGCAGAAACAACAGCAGCGACGAGCGACAACACAGATCCAGCACCACAAGCATGCAGACTGCCTCTGCGGAGGTAGTGACCGCCGGCGGCTCGACCGCCAAGGAGGCCTGTCGATGGAGCTGAGCACGTTGACGTAGGGAGGAGGCTCCAACAAACTGTGAGTAGGCCTCAGCGTGCGTCGGCTCCACTGGACGAAACTCAAGCGGCGTCAAGTCTCACCATCAGTCATTTACATGCCATTGTACACAAGCCGGGAGGACACAACAGAGTGCAATGAGAGACGCAAAAAAACGAACACTCCCCCATGACACACAGGCACACTGCACATAGGCGGGCAGGATCACATGCGACGGACAAACTCCCCCAGGGCACATGGATATGGAAGCGAGGACAAAGGGTGCAACTCACGAACGCACGCCGACTGAACTCATAGCCTTCTTGAACGAGTCGCGCTTCAGTGCCTTCAAGAAGTCAGCCAATTGTCGTGTTGTCTCAACCCACAAAGTGCTGATGCTGCCTTCATGCAACAAAGAACGCACGTAGTGATACTCAACATTGATGTGCTTTGTGCATGTATGATGCACGCCGTCATTGTTGGCGATGGCCATGGCACTCTCATTGTCACAATGCAACGTGATGGATGCGACGGGCTGACACAGCCCAAACAACAGTTGACGCAGCCACACGCTCTCACATGCGCCTGAACCAAGGGCTATGTACTCAGCCTAAGCGGTGCTGCATGCAATGCACCCCTCCTTGCCACTGTGCCAGGACACCGCTGTGCTGCCAAGCAGCAAGATCCAACCTGTGCGGCTCTAATCGTCTGGATTGCAGGCCCAGTCACTGTCGGTGTAGCCCACCGTGACAACAGACGGCTTTTGGCGGAACATGAGACCTCGTAGTGGAGTCGGGACGACATAGCAGAATACTCTGATCGTGGCCTCAAAGTGGAGGTGATGCGGTTCTTGAGAGAACTGAGCCAAGAGATTTACGGCGAACGCGATGTCTGGACGCGTCGTCGTCGCCACGAACATCAATGACCCGAAGACGCGCAAATACGCGGTCTCGTCTACTGGCTCCCCCACCAGAGCTGAATCGGAGCTCTTGAGCATCGCCTGGCCATCGGGCAACATGGGTGAGGATGCTCTCGGCACGGGGGACAAGTCCTCAGAGAAGCGTCTGGACAGGGTACAGACGTAGGCAGCCTGATGGACATGCAGTATGCCTGCGGAGCGATCATGCTCAAGCTCCATGCCCAGAAAGACTCGCGCTGGCCCAAGGTCCTTCATCTGGTAGGCAGCATGCAGCAGGTCCTTGACCCGCTGGATGGCAGCCGCATCTGGTGATGCAATGAGCAGGTCGTCGACATAGACCAAGACAACGATGAGCGTCTGACCTCGAGGGCTAATGAACAGCGCGGGATTAACAGAGCTGCGTAGGAGGCCGTCGCTTAGAAGCGTACGACTGATCTCTTGGTTCTAGGAGCGCCGTGACTGCTTCAATCCATAGAGGGCTTTCCGTAGCTTCCAGACCTTGCCAAAGCCGTCGTCGAAGCCTGGAGGCTGCACCATGTAGAGCTCCTCGCCCTTGAGTGAGCCATTGAATCTCACCCTCTTCATGTGCGATCCTCCGACATGCTGAGGCCGCAACCGGGACCGCCTCCACTTGGTCTCCCAGGCCATGTGCTCTCGTGGTTGGTTTCTACACCGTCAAGAGGCATCCTTTCCTTTGCTCATTCTCCTCACCAGTTGTCCCCAGACACAGTGTTCCTACCACGAGCACCGCCATCTCATGGTGCTGCTGAGCAGTCACTTTGGAGGTCGGTTTCTACATCGGCACGAGAGAATATCCCCTTTGCCCCACCATGTCACTAGCCTACACCATACTGACCTGGCATCCGGCACAACCCTCTTTTGGGTTCCCTGGCCAGCTTCCTCTGTGGTCGGCTTCTACTCCGCCCGGAGTCGGCGCTCTACAGGCCTGCGCGTGTCATCAGCCTAACGGCTTGGTGCCCAGACCACCTCCACCCTCTGGTCAGCCTCCTCCGTGGTCCTTCTTGTCACCAACAGGACAGGGTGTTCTTCACACTCATAGGGATCATGCTCCGCCTTTAGTGATTTATGTGTGGCCATCGGTACCACCTTTTAGTGATGCTGCTCTCCAGCCGCTCTCGTGTTCAGTCTCTACGCCAGCGGGATACAACATTCTCCATCCTCACCACCATGAATCTCAAAGGTTTGGTCATCTTCTCCCACGGTAAGATGTAGTTCTTCGTGGGTTTGCCAGCCACTTCTGTGGCGATGGATACCACGGTTGGCGCCAGTGTCACCTTTGCCCCACTGGGTGGCATCCATCCAGGCTCTAGCCTTGTGAGTTCCCTCACACTCCACATTAGATGGACCTACCTCATTTATCCGTTCCCCAGACCAGCACTCTGGTGGTCCTGTACACCTTGCTCAAGATTCTGCAGCAGATGATGCGGCAGGTCAGGGACCACCACTTCTCCCATCAGGTTGATTCATCCTATTCCCAGTCTTCCTCATCTTTCTCATCTTCTTTTGAGGGACCTTCTCCAGCTACACTGGACCTGTCATCTCAGTCTACGGCTGTTCTATCCATCCTACGCTTCAGTCGCGTCATGCCCCCTTCCTAGTCAGCCTTCTGCTTGACGACGTTGTCATCGCCCAGCGTGTCATGTTCGTCTCGTCTCTGGCACATCTTCCTCTCCACCGGCTTCTTTTGTTACATCGGTTGAGGGGGGATGTGTGCATCCGTCCACTTCAGCGTCGACTGTGATAGTGAGCATGGAGGATGAAGCAAGAGCACCTAGTGATGCATCTGTTAGAGCCTCGTCGATGTTGTCCACATCCACGCTTCCTATATCCTTTACAGTGCCAGCTGCAACAGCTGGCACAATTGCACTTACTACACCTGATGTCCCATGTTCTACATTTGTTGCATTTCTAGTAGCAACATCCTCTACAACAGCTACATGTTTAGCAGCAGTAGCAGCATCAGAAACATCCACGCTTCCTGCATCAACTGGCACAGGTGTACTTGCTGCACGAGCTGTCCCATGTGCTATATCTGCTACATTGCTAGCAACAGAGTCCTCTACAGTGGCTACATCTTTAGCAGCAGTAGCTGCATCAGACACATACACGCTTCCTGCATCATCTACAGTACCTACTGCCTCAGCTGGCACAACTGCACTTATTACACCAGCTGCCCCGTGTTCTACATTTGCTGCATTGCTAGCACCAGTTTCTTGTGTAGCTTCTACATCTCTAGCAGCATCAACAGCATCAGCCTCTCCTATAATACCCACTTCACTTACAGCACCAGCCATATCATCTATGACAACTGCTCCAACAGCACCACCTGCTACATCTTCCACTACAGTTGTGTCATCAGCTTCCTCTTCAGTGGTAGCTTCTTCCTCTACATCTCCTTCACTAGCTACATCAACACCTCTATTTGCATCAGGTACTTCAGCAGCATTTGTGATGGATGCATCTGTTGCACCCTTAGCGTTGACTGCACCAATTGTATCTGGTGCCTCTGTAGTGCTTTCATCATCCACATCAGCTCCATCTTATACATCAATGAGAGCACCTGCATCTTTTGTAGCACCACCCTCTAGGACAATAGCTGCATCTTTAGGACAGAAGATATCAGTTGCATCTACTGCATCACCTGCACCAGCTGCATCACCTGTTTGGACATCAAAGACACCATCTATGGCATCAGCTGCATCGATAGCACCAGCTTCACTGGTAGCTTCGACTGCATCGGCAGTCAAAGCCGATTACCTGCATCAGCGTCATTGGCCACATCAGCAGCCTCAGCTGTATTCACCGCATCAGCTGTGTCTGCTGCTCCCTTGGATGTCAGTGATTGTGTAACAGCAAATAGAGATGCCATTCTGATGTCTCAGATCTTGGAGGGGCATTGGAGGCTTGCCCATACATGGTAGTGACTGCAGGGTCAGTTCACTTCACCAGGTTGGCAGCACCTAGACAAACCTATTTGAGATGCCGAGCTGAGGAGGATGAGATTGTTGGCACTAGTGGGTGTGGAGGCACCCTCAGGGATTCCTAGCTCTCACTGAAGCACGCTACCGGTGTTTGGGCAGCCATTGGACACTTTTGGTGAAGAGTGTAGAGCACAAGGATCACGGATGTGAGTGGGAAGAACACGTCACCTTCAGTGGAAATGAATTGAAATAAGTTTTTGTGAATCCTCATAGTGAGATTACATCAAATCCTTACACTATGTGATCTAAGCTTTCTAAAGCATCCAAGCACACCCAAATCGAAGTAGTAGAGCCCCTGTTATGGCCGTCGAAGTAACCTTTGGTGGAGCCGCCCACCTTGCCTTGCTCGGTAGGCAATGGGAGGCGCTTCGACGATGACTCGTCCGAGTGCCTTTCCTCGTCCAGAAGTCAAGGAGAATTTCACCCTGGTCAAGGAGGTCCTTATGGTCACTTCATTCATGCCCCTGGTGTATTTGGAGCTTGTTGGGGATGAACTCGGATCACTTGCGGTGGATTATCCTGCCGCCCATGGCGGGTACCAGATTCCACCTGCCCAACACTCGAATTTTGGGCTAGGCTAACTTTCTGAATACTTACTCAAATTGAGCGATTCAGAGCTCTATCCTGCATGGAAAAATCTGAGAAATCCAAATCTAAAGTGAGATCATGTTTTCAACCACTCCTCAGTGGTCGAACCAGTGGCGTTGAGTGCGAGGCTGAGGAAGACTAAGTGGCCAGCTAGGACAAGCCCGAGACGAATGGCGGAGGAGGAATTGGTATGACGGGTGAAGCGGACGTGGCCAGCCACTGTGGGGGACGGGTGAGGACGTGCCACACGGCTCTAGGGTCTAGAGTCCCGCCAGTGGTGAAGTCTCCGAGGAAGGGCTTGATGGCTAGGAGTGATGCCGGAGGAGCAACCGGGACGAGGGTGCGTACGGCACGACCAACATCATACAGCTGGCCGGCCTTCGTGAAGTCATACGGAAGAGTGTAGTATGGTCACATGCCGTCACCTTGTGCCCAGATTAGGAAGCTAAGCTCCCAGCTCCGGAACTGCTCGCCGGCCTAAAGCGGCGGGGATGGGGTCTCAAAGTCCTTTGGCCTGCGGCTGGCACCCAGAGTGGGGCTAAGGACTGAAGTAACTGTCTGCCGCTGGCGTGTCGCAGGGGGACGAAGGTCCATAAATGATGGGATAAGTGTGGGACGGGCCCTAGTGCCACCCAGGTGGCAGCACCATTGTCGCAGCCATGCCGAGGCTTGGGCAATGGCAGATGAGGGAATGGTCTCTCACGATGCGGAGAAAACCCACACACCGGGATCTCGACAGAAAGGATGAGGGGGTCTCCCTCAATTTTTGGGACAGGTCCCCAAATTTTGGGGTCTGGACCAGAGAATGGAAGAGAGGAAAAAAAATGGGAGTAAAAATGAGATCAGAGAGAATATCACAAAGGGTGGTCTCCCAAGTCATGGGGACAAATTACCATTTGTCCGGGTCTCGACTGAGACTGTGCAAGGAGAGAAGAAAACACAGAAAATACTAAGAATGAAGAAAAAGAGGGAAAAAGGGTATCCACATCCATATTGATATCAATATGCATACATTTTGACATTTTAATATCTACATATATGTATATCTATGTGTATTTCTACATGTATAAAGATAAATTTTAATGAGACAAAAAAAAAGAATTTCACATTTTGTTTTGGAAACATGACGGATTTCTAGCTATAGTACACAGATTCAAGCAAATTTTTTTCTTTCATTTTTCTTAATGATATTGGAGGAGGGTTATATATTTTACCATGCACTGCAAAAGATTTTTACGATCTTTTTGCAACATATTCCTTCATGGGGCGGTTTCATGGTACTTTTTACGTGATTGACTATGCGTTTAGGCGGGTTCAAGTGACAGGACCGTATTTCCTGATGAGCAGGGGGCAAAGGCGGATAGTATTCGGACAACATCAGGCAAAACAGAGGAGAACGAAAACAACAATAGTTACAGTGGCGGGAAAACAAAGGTGGGAAAAATGAGGAAAATCAGGAGAAACTAATTGATTTGCCACACAAACCGATTGTAAGAGGTTACTATGTAACCAAAAATGGGGGCAACCTAGATATAGGTTTTTTGAATGGGGGTGACGTAGTCATTTTTCTCAGAATGGGGGCGTCTCAGACATGGTCGGCTGAATATGGGGGCAATCGGGGAATTAGCCGAGGTCAAGGATGTAGCGCGAGGTGTGCCATATGGCCTGAACTGGCCACCTTGCGCTACAAATGAGGAGCAACATAGAGGGAAAAAACAACATTAAATGCTGCTCGCCAGTGGACTGGAGGGGTTGGACCCTACCCAACATACAGTCCTTACCGTTTTGTCCTGGCGTCGGACTGGTCATTCCGTACTATCAGGGGTCTGTCCGGTCATCTAGGTCGATGTCCGTGATTACTTTCTTCTGACCCTGGGCCGACCCTGACTGTGCGTCTGCGGACGTGGGGGGGCATACAGTCAGAAAAATTCTTGCACCCTGATTGGTGGATGTGTCAGAACAATGACCAATCCACCAAACGACCCAGGTAAAAATGTGGAAAAACTAATTTATTTGCCCAGCAAAGCAAATGCAATAGGCTTACTATGTAACCCAATGAAGGAGTTTAGTGGACATGGTCGCCAAGAGGGGCTATTTGCGAGGTGGGCATGGGTGCACCCTGGTCCTGTTGTTTATTCTTTGATTCTTCTGGCGGAGCTGCTCCAACCGGCGGCACCTGAACCACCACCGGCAATTTTTGTCCTTGTCAGCCGGTATGTTCGCCGGCTGACGAGCTCGTCGATCGACAAACATGCAGTCAGGAAGCTGCCAAGTAGCTTCCCGACAGCAAGCAGCAAAACAAAGGCCAAGGCTCCTTCCTCTGATATGTGCGGCTGTTGGATGCAGCCGCTGTTGTGCGTGGCCCATGCGACGCCGATGCTGCCGCTACTACAACTTCTGCTTATGCTGTAGTTGCGAATGCTGATTAGGCTGTAATTGCTGCTACTGTGTAGCTGCTGCTGCTGCTGCTACTGCTGCTGCTATGGCTACGACTGCTTGCAAAACGTCTCCACCGCTACTAAAGCTGCTTCTGTTGCTGCTGCTTAGCTTCAGCTGCTGCTTCTGGTGCTGTTTGCAGTGGCAGGCAATACAACAGTTGCACACCCAGGTGCTGTGTGCAATGGCAGCTTCAGCAGCTATGGCTTGTGCCTGCTGCCATGTGTTACGGCTGCAGCTGACGCCGTTGTTGCTACTACTACAGCTGCTGCTCTGTGTTGACGCGTGCTGCAGCTGCTATTGCTGCTGCTGCTGCTGGAATGCAGTGGCTGCTGTGTCAGTTGCTGCAGCTGCGGCTACTGCAGCAGCAGTCCGACACTGTTCATGTTGTGGCAACGTCAAACGACGTCACCACCAAACGTCACCACCAAGATGGCCGTCGTGACGAGGGAAGCTGCTGAAAAAAATTGGCAGCATTCTACCTTTGGCTCTGTCGTAGGACTGCATGATGTGAGCCCTCAGCTCAGGGCCTCCACGTGGCCAGGACCTATACACCCCACCCAGCCCAGCTCAGCCTAGCTCAGAGGACTCAGCTACTGCTGCTGCGTACTCTTATGGTGGAGCGTGAGGATGGCTGTCTCTCAACCTGGCTGTGATACCATGAGGGAATGAGATAACCCTGTTTGCTTTTGTGTAAGAGAGGACACGGTGTGTGCTGTAATGGAACAGACGGCACTAAGTTAGGTTTAGAGACGGCAAGGATATGCTTGAAAATGAAAGAGTTGGTTAAACAATGAGTCAGAGAGAGGGTTATCCCCTCCACCTTTGGTCAGGCTAGTGCACGTGCAAACTGCGCATTGGCTAACTTGTGGCAAAGTCCAGGAAAAGATCTACGAACTACCAAACAAGAACATGAAAGATCCCGGCAATAGTATGGGGCACTCGAGTGGCCAAATGATGAAACGAAAGAAGCAGCGGGAGCAAAATAATGAGCTCTAGAGAACTAAGCTGACAAAGAACAGAAGCGATGGTGCTAAGAAACTGGCCCTCGTGAACTGGCCACCGAGAATACTCACGTGCAAGATGACAGAGAGACCATGAAGGTAGCCGGAAACGACTGTAACCTATCTGCATGTGACTGGTGTCAAGTCCAGAGGTCACCAAGAATGACTAACAACAGTACATGCTCGTGTAGACGACTGACTTGGTGGCCGTAAATGATGGCGGACGCTATGTTTTGGTTGGGACATCACATCCGAGCGAGAGATATGGCTCATACATTACCATGTGGAGCCTCCCATTTGGTAGTATTGTACGGCCAACTCCATTCAAAACAGTCACAGGCACTCATGTCACTGACATTCATCGCACACTGTTCTGAGTCGCATAGAGTTTGCCTAAGTGCAGAAAGTCATTTTATTTTTTATGTGACTTTTCTAGCTTCAGCTGACTGCACAATACCATTTGCAGTGTCTACACTCTAGTTATCAGGCAAAACAGAGGACGCTCGGGATTGGGGCTTTCGGTAGTCTGGCAAGGGTCATAGAGAAGACTGTTGGTGTGTGAATAACGGTGACCTCTTGACTTGTCGCCACGGCTCGTCCGTATGCCGGGACACTCGACGCCTATTTTAACAGCGTCAGCACCAGCCAGCATGCCCTCGTGTGCTCTCCATAGTTTTCCTGGTGACCACCTCCCGGAGTCCATTTTCTCAGTGGCGCTATCCTTTCCTGTTCATGATCCAGTTGCGTGGAGATTCTTTTTCTACATCTGACGCTTCTTTTGGTTTGTTATTCAGACAATCGGGGAGCCCGTACGCCTATCGGATTCCCTTCTGTAACTGTGGAGCTTGCATCCAGGTCAGCCTATTTTCTGACCGGTTGGTTGGACTTGCACACTTAGCTGCGCGCATGTGGGAGAGACTAGATATACACACTTGTATTTTTGTTTCCAAACTTAAGTTTCACGTTTTCAAGTGTATCTTCACCATTACTCCACCTTTTAAAGCCCTGTTTGTTCCATTGTGTTTTGTGCAACGTACCCTCTCACATTGAATGCTGCTTTGTGATTGTTTTTCCATTCCCTCATGATATCAGATCTGTAGAGAGATACGACCTTTTCCTCTGAGCACACAGCACACAGCAACAGCACCGGGTGCATGTGGACTGGGCTGAGCTGGGCTGGGTGGGGCGTACAGGACCTGGCAACGCGGAGGCCCTGAGCTGATGGCTGAAATCACGTAGTCCTCCGGCAGAGCCAGAGGTGGAATGCTACCGATTTTTTTTCAAGAGTTTCTCTCATCGTGGCTGCCTTCTTGACTGCTATGTGAAGAAATCCTTGTGGCGGCTTAGGCTACCTCCGTAGCATCAACAGCCTATGCCCCGATAGCAGCTCCATCTGATTTCCTTCATCGTAGCACCTGCAACTAAATTCAGAAACAGCAGCAATAGCTGCAGCAGCAACAGCGATGCCGGTGCCAACCTCTTCGCTGTATTGCGTCTTCATACAACAGCTAGAGCAGCTGCAGCATTAGCATCATCATCAGCAGCAGCACCAATAGTAGCAAGAGCAGCAGCAACAGTAGTAGATGCAGGAGCCGCACTCACAAGAGCAGCTATAGTAGCACTTAGAGTAGCAATTGCTGCAATAGTAGCAACATTTGCAGCAACAACAGCAGTAGAAGCTGCATTTATAGTAGCAAATACAACAATAGCTATAGCAACAGCTACAATAGCAATTTCTGAAGCAACAGCAATTGTAGTAGCAGCAGCAGTAGGTAGCAGCCGCATTCACACCAGCTCCTCCAGTAGCAACTGTTGTAATGGTCGCACCTGTACAGCAGCAGTAGTAGTAGTAGTTGCAACGGCAACTATCGATCCGATCGCGTGTGGTGGGAGACCATCACAGTCATGTCCTTGATGATTCAGATGTCCGGTTGGGCTTCCGTGCCAACCTCTTTGACAATTGCTTCATCCCAGCCGGGATGGCATTGGATTCCGCCGCTGTACTACCACCTGGAGGGTGCACGGCCCAGGGTTGAGGGCAGCTACAGGCTGATGAAGCAAGAGGCCATGGAAAGGACGGAGCTGGTGGCAAAAAGAAAGATGAAGCTACAACTTGGAGCCATTGCCCAAGCCTCGGCATGGCTGCGACAATGGTGCTGCCGCCTGGGTGGCACTAGGGCCCGTCCCACTCTTATCCCACCATTTATGGACCTTCGTCCCCCTGCGACACGCCAGCGGCAGACAGTTACTTCAGTCCTTAGCCCCACTCTGGGTGCCAGCCGCAGGCCAAAGGACTTTGAGACCCCATCCCCGCCGCTTTAGGCCGGCGAGCAGTTCCGGAGCTGGGAGCTTAGCTTCCTAATCTGGGCACAAGGTGACGGCATGTGACCATACTACACTCTTCCGTATGACTTCACGAAGGCCGGCCAGCTGTATGATGTTGGTCGTGCCGTACGCACCCTCGTCCCGGTTGCTCCTCCGGCATCACTCCTAGCCATCAAGCCCTTCCTCGGAGACTTCACCACTGGCGGGACTCTAGACCCTAGAGCCGTGTGGCACGTCCTCACCCGTCCCCCACAGTGGCTGGCCACGTCCGCTTCACCCGTCATACCAATTCCTCCTCCGCCATTTGTCTCGGGCTTGTCCTAGCTGGCCACTTAGTCTTCCTCCACCTTCTTCATCCTCCACCCCTCCATCATGGCTCCAAGTTGTAGCATCATCTTTCTTTTTGCCACCAGCTCCGTCCTTTCCATGGCCTCTTGCTTCATCAGCCTGTAGCTGGTCTCAACCCTGGGCCGTGCACCCTGTATTGCTGGCTGCCTTGATTACACATAAGGAAAGCTGTATTGCCTGTCCTTTCCTTCATCTGACTCCCGCACGCTGCATCCCCTTGTCCTTGTCCATGCGGACATCATGGACCCTCTCCTGGATGAATTCATGGGGGATATCAGTCTGTACTTCTTGTGTCTTACGGATGAATTATTTCGCTTTCATTGGATCTTTACCCTTTTCCAGAAAAGTGATGTTGGGCCAATGATTTAGTCTTGGCTTGTATAGACTGAGTGTGCTTGCGAGCGTAAGCTGAATGAGTTCCACTCCGATTGTGGTGGAGGGTTCATGGGTCACACGGCTCGATTCTTTCAGTCTCTCTGCTCCATACAAACACTACAAAATGGAGTGTCAAAATGTTGAAACCACACTCTTGCTGATGGTGTTTCCACCCTTCTTGTTGAGTTTGACCTCCCTCCATTGTTTGGCTTCGAGGCAATGTCCTACGTGACATGGGTTTGGAATTGTGTTCCCCACTGTCTGGTGCCTTGTCATGTTATGGCGTTTGAGCACTGGTATGGTCGTTGTTTTGACCTTTACCTCACTCGTGTCTGGGGTAGCGTCGTTTGCGTTTGGCTCCATGAGGACTTACGCGATGGCAAAGTGTCTCCTCAAGGTTGTCTCTGCCCTTTCGTTGGTGTCTCCTCTCCGTCCAAGGCATGGCAATTTTGGGACCCCGAGCGTGGTCGGGTTGTCGATTCTCACGATGCTCTCTTCTTTGAGAGGTCTCGAACGGTCCACAAATATCTCAGGGATCAAGCTGCATCCAGACTACAAGCATCTCTCATTTCAACCTCAAATTGAAGGTACGGTTCACTAAATCTCAAGCAGTTGGGGCATGGAAATAATTGAACCCAAAGAGGAAAGTCTACTAATTTCTGGCCTGTGGAGTTTTTTAGGGGATGGAGAAAACCCCGAGAGCAACACAGAGATGGACTGTTGCACATAACACAACGAAACAAACGGTGCTTCAAAAGGTGGAGAGACGGTTAAGGCACAATTCAAAACGTAGAAGTTAGCTTTTGAAAGAAACAGATAAGTGTGTATATCTAGTTTCACCTACATGAGTGCAACCAGGAATGTAGGTCCAACCAACTGGTAAGAAAATAGGTCAAAAAGAAGACAAATCCACCTGCAAGCTCCAAAACAACTGGTGAATGGAACCCGACAGGCGTACGGGCTCCTTGGTTGTCCGAATGAAAAATCTAAAGAGGCCCCACGCAACCGGATCATGAACGAGCAAGGATAACGCCACTGAAAAAAATGGATCATGGGGAGTGGTCACATAGAAAACTCTGGAGAGCACAAGAGGGCACACCGGCTGGTGCTGACGTTACCAAAGTAGTCTTTGAGTTTCCTGGCATAGTGACGAGCCGTGGAAACAAGTCCAAAGGTCATCATGACTCACACACCAACACTCCCCCATGACGCGCAGATGCCAGTCACCACAAGCAAGCAAGGGTCACAAAACAATGGCATCGATAGTGCACAGCAAGGGGAACAATACAGGGTCATACAAGAACTACTGACAGGGAGAGGAAGCAGCAAGAGCAGGGTAAAAATCAAGTAGCATCAGGAGAATTCAAAAGAAGTCCAACATTGGACACTACAAACTTGAACTTGCCAGTGCACATTCCTATGGATAGGAAGTCTGCACGCTGTTGCTGCGCATCGACAACCACAACAGAAACATTGCCACATGAAATGTGCTTGCATTCAAAGTGGTGCTCAATGTTGATGTATTCTGTACACATGTTATACTTTCTATCATGCTCTGCTATGCGGTGGGGCACGCTATTTTTTCACCTTCATTGATGACCATAGTCACAAACTGTACCTTTACAACATCAAGAAGAAAAGTGATCTGCTGTCATACATGGTGGAGTTCGTGGCAGCTGTGGAGTGGCAAACGAAGCTGAAGGTGAAGGCAATCTGGAGCAAAAATGGCCACGAGTACGAGGGGTGTTCGGCATGGATGAAGGGCAAGAGGATTGCATGGCAGAAAACTACGCCACATTCTCTGCAGCAGAACGTCGTCACCGAGAGGACAAACCGTACCATCCTCAACATGGTCTGGTCTATGTTGAGTGATGCCGGCCTTGCGCAAAATCACTGGGCGGAGGTGGCATGGACATCAACGTATGTCATGAACCTCACGCCAATGAAGCCGCGAAAAGACGTGGAGTCCATGTTGTAGAAAATGCCACAACAACTGTTGAGGAGGAAGCCAACTGTGGCTCACCTCGGTATGTTTGGCTGCGTTGCAAATGCTGTTGTGCAGGCATGGGAAGGGCAGGGCAAGCTAGACCTGCAGACTCGCCAGTGCATCTTTGTCCGGTACGAGAGCGCTAGCAAGGCGTACCAGCTCTTTGACCCATGGAGGCAGCAGATCGTGAAGAGTTATGACGTCACGTTTGATGAGGACATTTGTTCCAAAGACAAGGACGCGGATCTCTCCAAGTGGGGGAATTGGCTGCCGCTCCTCGAGGGGGAGACGCCGGAGGACGCAAAAGAGGGTGACGTACGATCAACTCCAAGCGGCGAGAACCATCCAGGGGATGGGGGAACGGCTGATTTTCATTCAGATGTGTCAGAAAATGAGTCCAAAGTGCCAGTAGAAGTGGACATGAACGTGGAGACGAGGAGTGAGCTCGTGTTTCCATGGTCCCCAAGAGAGGGGGAGCAGGCCAGCGGCGTGAGTGACACCACAAGAAGGCAGTAGCAGCAGCAATAGCCTCAACACTAGTAGCCTCGAAGAAGCAGACTCGCAAGGAGGACTACAAAACGGTACGATGCCGTGGAGGGCATTTGGACTGGGTTCACTTGAGCGTTCTTTGCGCAAGCGGAGCCCAAGACCGTCAAGAAGGTATTACAGCAGATGGATGGGGATGAGTGGGAGGGAGCTTTAAAATCTGAGCTCACCTCCTACGATGAAAGTGTAACTTGAGAGCTGATGGAAAAGCCAAAGGGCACAAAGATTACCGGCTCCAAGTGGATCTTGAAGAAGAAGCTCACCAAGGAGGGGAAGGTGGAGAAGTACAAGGCACGGCTGTTGGCAAAGGGGTACGTCTAGCAAAAGGGTGAACACTATGACAAAACCTTCACACCGGTGGCAAATTTTGTCTCCATCCTCACCATCCTCTCTTTGACGGTGGCACGCGATTACAAAATCCACCAAATCGATGTAAAAACCGCATTCGTTAACGATGATCTGGACAAGGAGGTCTACATGGAAGTACTGGAAGGGTTGGATGCATCGTCGGAGAAGGTGAGCCGGCTTTGAAAGGCGCTCTATGGACTGAAGCAAGTGTCACTCATGTGGTAGATGAAAATGGATGACTTCATGGCCGAGCTTGGCTTCAAGCGCAGGAAGGCGGATCACAATGTGTACGTGCAGAAGCAATCGGGGTTGCACCAGATTGTTGTTCTTTACGTGGATGACCTCATCCTTGTGTCATCAGACATGGAGGAGTTGGTAAACCTGAAGCAATAGCTGGACGCTCGGTTCAAAGTGACCGACATGGGCAAGCTCGAGTACTACCTTGGTGTTGCCATCAAGATAGACCGCAAGGTACGCACGCTGGAGACGAGACAGGAAAATTATGTGTAAGATGTGCTCTGTCACTACAACATGGAGGAGTGGAACCCCATCGACACACCCATGGCCACCACATGTGAGCTAATCTTGAGCATGGGGGTGAGCACTTGTGAGGAGAGGGAGGAGATAACAGGTGCACCAAACCAGTCCGCAGTGAGGAGCATCATGTACGCCATGGTGGCGACGTAGCCCAACCTGGCGTTTGTAGAGGGCCAAGTGAGCCGCTATGTTGTTGACTCCCGACAGCTGCACTGGCAAGTGGTGAAGAGGGTCCTCCGCTGCCTCTAGGCGACAAAACAATCGCGGCTCGTGTTTGGAGGGGGAGTGTGTGACGACTCCATTGAGTTGGTTGGCTACTCCGATGCCGACTGGGATGGTGATGTGGATGAAAAATATCAATGCCAAGGTACGTGTTTGTGCTAGGTGGTGTAGCAGTCTCATGGATAAGCAAGAAGTAGAATTGCGTGGCACTTTCCAGTACCGAAGCGGAGAACATAGCGCTCATGGAAGCCATAAAGGAGGCGGTGCGGCTACGATGGCTGCTAAAGGAAATCGGAGTACCACAACGGAAGCTGACGGTAATCAATTTGGAAAACATGAGTGCCATCAGCCTCACCCAGAGCCCTTTGCTGCACAAGAGGACCAAGCACATCGATATCTGGCATCACTACGTGCAAGACTTGGAGGCAAAGGGAGATGTAGCTATTGTGGCACTAAGCACATGCTCATTGATGCCATGATCAATGCACAGCCAAAGGACAGGCACAATGGAAGCTGCATGGAGCTTGGTCTCCACTATGAGGTTTGAAATGCCACAGGTTCCAAGGACAGGGCATCTAGGCTGCAGTGCAAGTAGGAGATGTTTTACGTAGTGTGCCCCTTGCTAAGAGTGCCGTTGATCGCAATCCCTGGTTTGAACACTGAGGGCTGGTTGAAAGCTTGTTCTGAATTGGATTTCTTGGATTTTCCACGCAAGATAGAGCTTTGAATCACTCAATTTGAGTGATTATTCAGAAAGTTAGCTCAGTCCAAAGTTTGGGTGTTAGCCGGGTGGAATCTGGTACCCGCCATTCATTGCGGGATAATCCACTGCCAGTGATCCGAGATCGTCTCCAATGAGCTCCAAACAAACCTGGGCCATAAATGGAGCAACCAAAGAGACCTCCTTGACCAGGGTGACCTTGTCCTTGAATTTTGGATGAGGGAAGGCCCTCCGATGGGTCACCGTCAAAGCACATCCCGTTTCCTACCATGCAAGGCAAGGTGGACATCTCCACCAAGTGTTACTTTGATGGCTGTAGCAGGAGCTCTACTGCTCCGATTTGGGTGTGCTTGGATGCTTTGGAAAGCTTAGATCACGGACTACAAGAATGAAGTTAATCCAACTATGATAATTAACGAAAACGCGTTTAAATTCAGTTCTACTGAATGCAATGTTTTCTGCACACTCACAACCGTGATCCTTGTGCTCCACACTCTTCACCATTAGTGTCCATTGGCTGCTCCAAACATTGGTAGCATGAACCATTGAAGGCTAGCCATCCTTCAGGATGCCTTTACACCCAATAGTGCCAACACTCTTGTCACCATACGTTCAGTATGCTTGGCCTGGTTGGCGATGTCCAGGGTGTTTGGATTGGATCTGACCAAATGCTTCCTATTTGTGGTGTTGGTGTCGTGCGCTTTGAGATCTGTCTAAAAAAGTCTATATCATAGATGTGCTGTATGTGCCTGGCCTTGAGCTCAGCCTGCCTTTGGCCTCAACCTAGCTTCCTTTCAGTTGCCTTGAAAAACCGAACGCACCCACTTCGCTCAAGCCAAGATGCATGTACTCTTATCCTGTCTCCCCTTTCTAAGCCTCCCACCGTCTTGAGCTAGTCCATTCTAACCTCATGGGTCACTTACCTGTCGAGTCTATTGCAGAGCGTGATTTTTCAATGCTCAACCTCATGGAAGACTATTCTCATTGTTGGTGGGTGTTTTGCCTCTGGAAAAAGGGTGACACAGTACTGCAATTCGTGATTGGCTCCTTGCCGTGGAGCGTAATTGTGACCTTACTCTTTGCAGCTTCTATTCTGACCGAGGTGGCGAGTTTATGGGGGAGGCAGATGCTGTGCTTAGGTGCAATGGAATCAGACACGAGAAATTTATGCCCTACACACCAAAGCATTATGGTGTCTCTATGCGCTAGATCCACACCATCGCTGATTTGGTCGACACTATGCTCATTGAGTGAGGTCTGTCTAGGGGCTTCTTGTTTGAGGCCATGTCGTACATAACCTCGGTTTGGAACAAAGTTTGCCATGGTCCCTTGCTCCATGCAGTCAACCTCAAATAGTCTTGGTGTGAACATCCTATTGATCTTCATCCTACGTGCATCTAGGATTGCGCCGTCAGCGTCTGACTCCAGGAGGATCAGTAGCATAATAGACCATGATGGCCGGGTTGTCATCGGTTAGAGACCAGACCATAGGTGAGGAGGCCTGGATGGACCCATCTAGAGGCCTAGGATCCCCCATGCACTTGAAATCTACACAAGTGGAAACGTCGCCGGGTGCTATGATAGAATACTTGTAAGGTCTTGTTGTGGGAGAGGCTATAAAAAGGTGTCTTGCGACTCAATGATGTGGAGGCGAGTAGGGCCCCAAAGCTGCTAGGCCTTTGACCGAAGGGAGATGCCAAAAAAGACACACATGCAACCTCGTGGTAAGACCTCGAACCCCTGTTCGTCCTCAGCGTAACAGATGCGGGCTAGTGCACGTCAATTGCGAGCGCAACAAAGGGTACCATCATGGCCAGACTACAGGTCGTACGAGGAGACATGGTCTGGTAGCGGTCCGTGTGATATGTGGTTCCAAACCCATGTCATGAAGAAGAATTTCTCAAAGTCAAAGGAATCAGGGAGACAACACTCAGACTGCATGGAGCAAACCACATCGTCCATGGTGCGGATCGAGCCCTTGGACACATCGTTTTGCTGAAGTGTAGCAGGACAAAGGGCTTGTGAAAGGCATTGTGCTTATAAAAAAATCATCCATCTCACCCTAGAAATCACCGCCACAATCCAAACGGGATAATTGGTGTGTGTGATGCGATTGAAGCACAGTCACCACAAGCTAGAGGCACACCGCCAGGTTGGCATCGCTCTTGTGGCAGAGGTTGTAGATTCACTGTATCCAAGTGAAGTTGCCTGTTAGGGTATGGATATATTGACCAGGATACCTAGGTGTAGAAAAGATAGTTGGCCTTGGATGGCTTTTTGAAGAAAGTTGCATAAGGACCAAGGGCTGGCTGTTTCCAAGTAAGCTTCGTAACAATGACCAATCACATGGCAAAGTTGGCGATGTAGCAAACGTTGGTGGTCACAAGAGAGAACACCTGTGACAAAAACACACACAACTAGGGATGGAGGGGAGGAGACAAGGGGTGTACATCAAGGAAAATTTTGGAGATCATGCACAGCTGAGGCACAAAGCACTACGATAGAAGTGTTGTAAGTAACCACAATGGCAGAGTGAGAACAGTGTTTAACAGAAAGACCCATCCACGTACATCCATGTAAGAACTGAGAGCAGGCTGAGCTTAAGATCATGGACAAAGAGCACATCATATTGTACAAGTGGCCAGACGGACCATCAAACTGCATGACCCCAGCACCATGGACATGCAAGGACTGACCAGACCTCGTGTGAACCATCCCAACAGACTCAGCGGGACTACAAACAACAAATTCACCACAACTAGTCATGTGATGGGTAACTGGGGAGTTTACATCATTCACCATCGATTAAGAGGTTTGGGCAACTCGGAAAAAATTGCAAATTAACCTCACAATATAGAGAGAGGCTTGGCAAGGACTTTTGTATTGATGAATTCATCCAATAGGTGCTGGTTCTTGTCGTAGATAACTTCATACATGAAAATGTCTCACGCTCTCAGGTACATTGGAGAATGCGAGCCATTGTATCGTTCTTGTGTATCCACAAGACAACTAGCGTGATTGATGCTTGGACAAATCCTCCTAGCTAGGAATTAGTTTCACATGAGGATAGCTCAACACATTGGAAGATGGCAGTGGAGGTATTCAAGAAGCTTTGGGTTTAGCTGACGTGAGCACGTGCAAGGGTTGCAAAAGGTGTTTGATATAGTTTCTAGCGATGGCTCTAGAAAATTGTATCTACGCAGTCAATATAGATTCAAAGAAACAAATAGAGTGGCAGATCACAGCCTTGCATTAGGTGATGGAAACTAGGGCAGCCCTCTGGGAGGTGATCAGGCTCACTAAGAGCCGCCTAGGCAGGACCAACTGTTTGTGAGACAGAGTTGCAGGTTGCATAGACAGAAACTACAGAAGCAAATGTAGATTTGCAGAGAATGCGAAAATCTGAATCAACTATTGAGTGAGAAAGTGCATAATCACAGTATTCAAACAAAGCCCTTACACGCCTCATTTGGCCAAGGGAGCATTGAAATGCACTCTGCAAAGTTGACCCTGTGGCACACTCTCCTAGCTTAGCAGGATGAGCGACAGTCACCTTGTCACACATGAGAAATATGTTTCACACTGCCTACAAGGCCAATATTTGTGGACTACTCCTTCCTTGAAGTCTCTTCAAGGTCCTCCACCCAGATTTTCTCCTTGAAGGACGTCCTAGTCAATAGTTCTGCCGCCTTTTGAGCTGAATGTTCTCAGGTCGTCACTTGAACCCGACCCATGATCTCCAAACTTTGGAAATACGTACTTCACTCAAACAGAATCCGAATTGAGTTCCATGAAGTGCATTGGAACCTGTAAAACATCCTCTATGCAGCTTTCATGCCAGATTATTTTATGGAGCAACCTGTTTTTGTCACTTTCTGACACCCTCATATCCATCATTTGCGAGAATAAAAATCACATAAGTCTGCACTTTCCACTGAGCTGTTGAAAGCGGTGCGCTGCTAGCGGCTTGGCCAGGAAGTCTGCCAGTATCATGGTTGAAGGGAAAAACTTGATCTACACCACCTGCTTCGCCACGAGCTCGCGGATGAAGTGATACCACAGGTCATTGTGCTTGGTGCCGGTGTGAAACTCTGCATTCTTGGTCAGAGCAATGGCGCTCATGTTGTCACAGTAGATTGTAGTCATTGTGGTTTCTTGTTGTACAAGGCTTGCCAGCAGCTCACACAGCCACATGGCTTCCTTTGTCCCTTCAATCAGGGTGGTGTACTTTGCTTCAGTGGAGGAGAGGGCGACACACTGTTGCTTCTTGCTCCTCCAACTGATTGCACCTCCCCCGAGCACAAACAGGAACCCACTGGTCAACCTCCTTGTGTTTAGGTCATCTCCCCAATCTGCGTCATTGTAGCCGATGAAGATTGGGCTGTTGTTGCCGTTGAAGGTGAGGCATATGCTGCTGCTGCTGTTGAGGTAGCGCAGCGCGCGCTTAACTGCCTCTCAATGCGGCACGCCTGGACTCGCGCAAAACTTGCTGAGCACTCCCACTACTTCACTGATGTCGAGGCACGTACCGACTGCTGCGTATAAAAGGCTCCCAACTGCTAATTGGTATGGCACTGCTTCCATGCGGCTACTCTCTTGCATGCTGTGTGCAGTCTGGATCATGCTCAGGTTCGCTCCTACTTCCAGTGGAGTTGCGGCTTTGCATGATCCTGTCATGTTGAGGTGCTTGACGATGTCGCTCACGTACGTGCTCCACGACAACTCCAAAGTCTGTTGCACCCGGTCGCGCTTGACCTGAATGCGAAGGTATAAACTGAGCTCTCCCATGTCTTTCATGTGAAACCTGACAGCAAGGGACTGCTTCACATTGTCCAAAAGAGACTTGGAGTCAGATGCAACAAGCAGATCATCAACATAGAGCAAGATGATGACCTGGCTTGCCTCTTACATGCACCCATAGACTGCATGGTTGGCTTCACCACGTACAAAACCAAGGCCAGCCAGCTGCTCATCCATCTTGTGGTACCATGCTCACCGTGCTCACTTCAGGCTGTAGAGGGCCTTCACAAGATTTCACACCAAATCCTCCTTTCCTTCCACCACATACCCCTCTGGCTGCTCCATGTACACATCTTCCTCGAGGTCACCATTCAGAAATGCACACGTCACATCCATTTGGTGCACCTTCCAGTCCAAAGCAGAAACAAGAGTGAGGATCTCTCAGATGGATGGGATCTTTGCGACAGGTGCAAATGTCTTATTGAAGTCCACACCCTAAGTCTGTGTATACCCCTTTGCAACCAACCGTGCTTTGTACCTGTGCACCTTACCATCCACACCACACTTGCACCTGAAGATCCACCGCTACCCGATCACCCGGCTGCCACGTGGAGCTTCCACAAGGGTCCATGTGCCATTCTTCATGAGAGCACCATACTCCTCGTCTGCTGCGGCATATAAATCTGCTGCCTTGGTGCTGTGCATGGCTTCAGAGAATGTGGTTGGGTCATCGGTGACGGTGAGGAAGAGGATCTCAAGGTCAGAGGACTCCGTTGGTGGTGGAACGGAGCATAGGTTCAGCCGCTCCCCTTATTGCATCTGCTTCTTTGCAAGCCTCTCGGACCGTCGTAGCTGTCCCCTACTGTCCTTTGCACTTTTGTTGAGGCATGCAGACCTTCGTGGCAGTTCCTGTTGGTTACTTTGCTGCTCCTCCTCATCAGATTTTGTAGTTGGATCCTTCTCATTCTCATATCCCTCCACCTCCTTATCATTGCCGCTATTGCCGCCATCTTCTACACCGTCCTCTTCTGCTGCCGATTCTTCTCTTGCCTCTAGTACAAGTGCGGGAGCAAGTGGAACTGCAGTTAGGGCTCCAATTCCAGCCCTTCACGTCCTCTTGAAACACCACGTCACGGTTATGGATGATCTTGCGTGTAGCAAGGTTGTAAAGGCGGTATCCTATTGTGTAGTAGTCAAGGAGGGCGGCCTTCATGGACTTTGCGTCCAGCTTGTTGCAGCTACCGGTAGGCACGTGCACACATGCACCACAACCGAAGAATTTCAGGTGTGTCATTGTTGGCATGCGTCCTGTCCATGCATCTTCCAGTGTCATCAGCGGCACGGCGCGCGTGGACTCCATTTTTTCACGTACACGGCAGTGTTGACCACTTCCGTCGTTAAGGTTGGTGGGAGCTCCACAACTAGGAGCATGCTGCGAACTCACTCCATGAGGGTGCGGTTTGCGCGTTCAACCATGCCATTAAGTTGTGGCATTCTAGGTGGGGTGACCTTGTGCCTAATCCTGAGACGCTAGAGGAAGTTGCGGAAACTTTTCGAGAGGTACTCTCCTCCACAGTTGGTGCGAAGCACCTTCAATCGCATGCCACCCTCATTCTGTGCAGCAGCAATCTATGCCTTGAAAGCATCAAGACACTCATCCTTTCCAGCCAGGAAGGACACCCACGTCTTCCTTGACTTGTCATCAATGAATGTGATAAAGCAAAACTTGCTGGACAAGGACTGAGATGGCATGGGCCGCACAAATCAGAATGAACGAGTGAGAAGCTCAGCCACCCCCTTCCCTTCCCCCGCAAAAGGACAGCGGGCTTGCTTCCCTTCAATGTAGCTCTCAAAAGCCGTTTCACCTGGCTGCGGACCATCTGCTGCATGGAGATGATGGCGCCAAAGCCGCGGTGTCCAAGCCGGCGATGCCACAGGCCAATGTCGTGTTTTCCCTCTCTTGCGGCTAACGCTGAGTCGGCTTCCTTCTTTGATGCCACATAGAGATGGTAAAGTCCATCCTCCTTGTCCGCTTTTGCATGCACACGGCCTGCACCGGCAGAGATGGTGCAGCTACCATTCTCAAAGTGAACCTACATGCCTTTGGAGACGAGAGATGATACGGAGAGGAGATTAGCTGCCAGCCCGAAACATGGAGCACCTCCTTCACATGAAGTTCCATGTGCTTACCCTCAACAAAAGACCAAGACACAATCTCACCCTCCCCAACCGCCATTTGCACATGATTTTCCCCCATGTACGCCCGACGAGGCTCAATGGCAGTGTAGACAACAAACCGCTCCCGGCAACATGTCATATTCCGCGTGGATCTCGATTCGATGATCCAAAACAAGGCGTTGTTGTCGAAGACATGTAGGACCCGGATGGTGGTCAAGAATCCAATCTCAATCTGCTGCGTTGGCGGAAGCGTCTGACTGCTTTCCCGCTCCCACTCCAGCTCCAAGGTCCGCAGTCTTCTTCTGGCTTTTGCACTCCCAATGGCCCAACCTTCTTACATTAGTTGCAGCTCCCCTTCTTCTTCCCTCCTCCACCATTGGCCCTGGTTGGTACAGCACCACCCCCATGACTTGAGTCGGTGATAAGAGCGACATCCAATACGCTTCTTCCCTCCTCTCCCTTGCGCCGCTCCTCCTCAAACAGCAGGCTCTCCTCCACATTGTTGAGGGAGAGATTTTCACTATGCTGGTCTAGAAAAACAATGAGAGGAGTGTAGCTACCAGGAAGGCCAGAGAGAATGGTTAGCATTAGCACACGCTCCTTGACAGGGTCCTCAATTTCCAATATCTGGTCGGAGAGAGACTTCACCATGTTGATGTGTTCAATCATAGATCCGAACTCAACCATCTTCACGGTGTGAAAGCAACGACACAGCTGCATGTTCCTGATGATTGACTTAGTACACTCAAGCTTCTTCTAAACATCCTTTAATTTGAGGATGCCACGGACAAGGAGTTGCTGCCGCTTGGCGAGGTAGAGGTAAATGCTGTCAAGAGCGCGGTCACGCTTCTCCCGGTGGGTATGGGCCTCATCAGGTGAGAGAGAGGATTGAGCTGGGTCTTCCTCACTCACATGGCTCCAGTGTCCCTTCTCCATGAGCACCATCTTTATGTTGTTGCTCCAGTTGAAGAAGTTCTTGCCTTCGGACTGGGTGATGTTGACGTCGGCCACCACAGAAGCGGATGTTACCATGGTAGTGCAACGTTCAGCCCACAAACGGCTCTCTCACACAACAGGGTGCAAGAAATGCCTCAAGGATGAGGCAAAGCCTTGTTCTAGCTCTGATACCACTGATGGAAAGATGGGCAACCCTCAGGGTGCTGATCAGGCTCATTAAGAGCCACCTAGGCAGGACCAACTGTTTGTGAGAGGGAGTTGCAGGTTGCACAGACAGATATTACGGAAGTGAATGTCGGTGTTCAGAGAATGCGCATGTCTAATCAACTCTTGATTGAGAAATTACATAATCATAGCTTTCTCAAATGCCCTTATATGCCTCATTTGGCCAAGGGAGCATTGAGATGCACTTTGCAAAGTTGACCCTCTTGCACACTCTCCTAGCCTAGTGGGATGAGCAGCAATCACCTTGTCACACATGACAATTATGTTTCACACGACCTTCACGGCCAATAGTCATGGAATGCTCCTTCCTTGAAGTATCTTGGAGGTCCTCTAGCCGGATTTTCTCCTCGAAGGCCGTCCTGGTCAATAATTCTGTCGCCTTTTGAGCTGAAAGTGCTCAGGTCGTCACTTGAACCCGACCCATGATCTCCAAACTTTGGAAATGCGTATCTCAGTCGAAAGGACTCCGAATTGAGTTCCGTGAACTGTGTTGTAACCTGTAAAACATTGTCTATGCAGCTGTCATACCATATCATTTTTATTGAGCAACCTATTTTTGTCACTTTCTGGCACCCTCGTATCCATCCTTAGGCAATTTCATCCTCGAACAAAAGAACGTCTTCTCAAAACCACAGGGCCTTAACAGGCAAACAAAAAAATTTGTTGCCAGACTGAAAAACAGTGCACCCCTGTAAAACTAACGCCGTACGTGCTTGGGTTGCATTCGCTACATTACAATGTTGGCCGCCACTGTATTCGGGTGTCTTGCTCATTGTTTCATCTGTGCTCTTGCTTACTGTTTTTCCTGTGCTGGACACAATGTTTCTTCTCCCAAGTGTGTAGAAATGGTTTGCTTATTGTGCCGACTCCTAGAGATATCCAACGAAGAGGTTTTGCGACTAGATACGGCGCCATTGTTTTGCAATGTCTGGACGTGGTAGATTTACAATGTATCGTGTGGATAAATGATTTGTCTGTCATTCTTGGGAAATGAAGTCTTTTGCATATCGCCCAGTCCTTTTCCCACTCCAGTCATTTTCCCACTCCAGTCATGTTCCCACTCCAGTCATTTTCCCACTCCAGTCATTTTCCCACTCCAGTCATGCCCTTTCACCTTGCGACGGTTGCACTCACTGTGGAGCCAACACTTGAGTGCCTGAAGAACTAGCCATCAACCTTCCCAAATTTCTGCGAGAAAATCCTAAAGCAAATGGCTATTTCTGGGGCATCCTGGGTCCTAGAACCAACCCCCTTGTTGATGGTGGGTAGAGACAGGGTAGATGAAGGACTCCCCCTTGTTGTTTCACGTGCCTTGCATCCTGGCTAATCCCTTGGCCACGGCAATCGAGTCCAGTCACTATCTGTTGCGTCTGTGTGGGCGTAACCTCTAAAACAGTATGAGAATCACACCTTTGTGCAACGCCTCCAAGCAACACTGGGAAGGTCTCTTCCTCAGTACCTACAAAGAAGTCCACTTTTCCTTTCGTTAGCGGATGAATGCGGTGCATAGGTGAGGAGAAGCACGGCATCTTTTCACACAATTGCCCAAAGCTTTTTTCCTTTGTTTAGAAGTGTCCATAATGATGACAAGGGACAGAAGCTGCCAGTGTTTGCCACTGCTTGGACATCGCCCTACTGTTGTCCGCCCACACGATGCCAAGGACAGATTTCTTTCGGACCGTCGAGCCACTCCAGCCTCACAGCCTTCACATGGCAGACGTGAATGTGGCATTTGTATCGCGAGATGACGCCTAAACAATGAAAAGGAAAAAAGAAGAAAGAAAAGAAAAAACGTGAAGTCTGTCATAGTCAAGATCAGGAGAAAATGATAGCCGGTGCAAAGGGGAGGGGCAGCTGTGCCACGGCCTGAGGGAATGGAACATTTTTCTATGTCAGCAGAAACCCGGCTGCTTTTCCAAAGGTATTTACAGTTCAGGCAGTAAAACCATCATAACACAGGGTGCGCAAGGTATCAATAAAATGGGGTAATATCGTCCAATAACCGGTACAACAAAAACAATATCATTATATACAAGGAGTATCTGCAGATAGTACACATTCACATGTGGAAATGTTTTATTGTCCCTGGTGAAGAAGGGGGTTTTGTTTTCTTACAAGTCTTTGTACAACTACAGACCAACAAGCTGAACTGGATAAGGTTGTTGTTCTGTGTTTGCACATGCAATTTCCCTACATCGTCTCTGGCAGGACACACGCCTTAACTTCCCAAGATTTTACTGTACTTTAACCCTTTCTCATTGACGATGGCAAACCCCCAACATTCCCCCCAACACCC
>SZWC01014021.1:48359-62603 GCA_023375785.1 Penium margaritaceum
GAGAGAAAGAGAGAGAGAGAGAGAGAGAGAGAGAGAGTGAGAGAGAGAGAGAGAGAGAGAGAGAGCGCGAGAGAGAGAGAGAGAGATCGTGGGACGAGGGAGAGAGTCGGAAACAAGGGAGGAGGACAGGGAAGCAGAGAATCGGCCGTTGTTGCAACCGCGCTGTAGCAAGCTGCACAAATGCTGCTGCTACAGCTACTGGCAATAGTCGCGCAAGCTGGGCAATGCTGCTGTTGCTACTCGCTGCTCATGCTGGTGTTGTCACGGTGCGCAAGGCTACTGCTGCTCTTGCTACTGTCGCAGGCTGCATAACGCTATTTCTCAGGGTGCAGAATGCTGCTGCCGTGCGTAACTGCCGCAGCAAGTGGCTGCGAGGCCGCACTGCACGCAACTACAGCTACCCGCAATGACTGCCCAATTCCCGCGGAGGCTGCTGCTGCTACTACCGCTGCGCACGACACATTCTATGCTACTGCTGCTCTTTGCTATGGCTTGCTGCATCCACGTATCTGATTCCTACTGATGCAAACACGACCAAAGCTGTTTACTACTGCTGCTACTGTGCAATGCACACGGCTGCTGTTGCTACTCGCTGCTCGCTTGCTACAAGCTGCTTCTACAGACGACTTGCACGTTTCTTGCACATGTCTCATCTAGTTCTTACTTGTACAAACGCAGTTGCGGCTTCTTTCTGCTCCTACCTCTATACAATGCATGTGGCTGCTGATGTTGCACGCTGCTCACTTATGGCACGCTGCACGCTGCTTTGCTGCAAGCTGCTTGAACGCCTCAGTTACAACGCTTGTACGCGGCTGCAAAGCTGTTTGCAAGCGGCTACCACCTACACTCTACTGCCGGAAGGTGCTGTTCTGTTGATGAGCTGCTGCTGCTGCATTGGTGGTGCTGTTTATGCCGCCAATATGGCAGCTTCAGTAGAACCCGGATGACTCCCATTGACCACTAAACCTAAAATATAATTGGATGCCACTCTAGTTGCAGTCATAGACTCAATTGCCACTCCTGAGTAGTTCTGTCTGCGTGGTGCCACGTGGCGCATCTCTGCTGCGTTTCAGACCTGTTCCACTGCTTTGTTGCTCACACAGTCCCCCTGTGCTCTGATACCATGCTAAAATGAGTCTAGGGCATGCCGGCCCATGCTGGAAGAGGCATGAGGTCTGGTGGTGAGTGGGATAAATGCAACACTAAAATTTGGCAAAGTCTGGAACGAAGGAATTAAGAATCAAGTAGGGAGTACAATGAGCCCTGCTGAGGGCTTATGTACTGGGGACTGGCGGCTAGCCCACCAGGCCCCCTCATCCCCGTCACACCAAAACTCATGAACGGGAAATGTGCATGTCATAGAGCATGGAAGCAACAATGGAGGTCTCCCGAGGCACCGGAACAGTCAACCGGGTGCCCGGGTCTCGGACGGGAAAATATGCAATATACCCCAACTGTATCCAAACTCTACGGTGACTCACTAGCATCACCGACTAGTCAGGCAATTCAAGTTTAGGCCTCCCGAGACACCGGATCAGGCAACCGGGTGTCCGGGTCTCAGCCACATGCAAACTACACACGTCTGTCAAAGGGTCATAAAGACTAAACCAATCAGTGCGGGGTCTCCCGAGGAAAGGATACAAACCACCTTGTACCCGGGTATCGACCACAAAAGGAGTGCACCACCTTTCAGAGACTGTGATGTATTGTTATGGGATCTCCCGGAGGTACCGGTACAAACCACCAAGTACCTGGGTCTCGACCACAGAGAAAACTCTACCAAACATGTATGCGTAAACTGAGCTGCTAGAATGCACCATAGGTATCACAGAGGGAGTAAGGTAGCCACTGGAGAACTATTTGCACAAGCTTGGAGGCTCTCTATACACAAGAATACATGACAACTTAAAGCCCATACACCAAAACTTCGGCCGCAGCATCCCCACAGCAGCACCTGATGTCTCTCTATTGCGGACGCATCAGGTTCTAGCTCAATTGTCCTCCACAGCAGTCGCAGCAACAACATTGGCCGCAGCACGATCCTTGACAGCCGCATCCTAGCTACATTTGTGGCCACCTTCCCGGACGCCGGTCGTCACCACCTAGAGGACAGTGCCACATTGGTGGCGCCACCAGACACGTTGGTGTCCCGTGAGGCTCCTGGCATGCTGTTGCTTGGACCATGCTACGAGGGAAGGTCAGTGCATCGCCGCACTCACTCATGCTCTCGCTCGCATCGTAGTGGGTGAAGCACCACCGTAACCGGGTCCCAGCCATCTCAACCCGAGGGAACGACGCTTCACACGTTGGTAAGCGTCTCCCTCCCGACTTCCCTAGAAGTGGACCTCCACCATGTGACACTGCCGTCGAGAACATCACCTTTGCTCACTTGTATGCAACATTTGTAGAGTACGTCATTGTCCTCCAAGACACGCTCATGCGTGTAGTATCCGAAGTTATAGATGCCACAGCAGCAGCCGTAATTACGTTTGCAGCCACAGCCAGTGCCGCCCGTGCTCCCACCGCTACATGAACTGAGAGGGAAACTAAAGCTTACATTGAGGCTCTAGTGGTCTTTGGTCCCATTGCTATAGCAGCTACAGACATAGGCACGCAACTTGCAGCAACTGCAGTATCCTTCATATCAGCTACAACATCAGGCATATCTGCAACAGCGGCTGCCGTGTCATCGATCGGCACCTCCACAGCTGCAGCAGTGACATCTGCATCATCTTCTCCATCGGCTGTCTCCAGCGTCGTCACCATCCTCATCTCAATCGCAGCTGTCCTCACCATGCTGGGTGCCGCTTTCGTCACAGGCACCCTTGCCCTTGTGGTCCCAATTGCTGCTACAGTTTCCATCTAGGCTGCAGCCTCTGTTCCCACTGTAACCCCACTTCTTTCCTTTCTACGTAGCCCATCCCCTCCAGCAGCCTCGTGATCTGCTTATCCGCTTGTCTCTGTGCTACTTGCCTCTTGTCTCTGTGCTCCCTGCGATGGCTTGTCGTGTCTGACCGGGGGTGGGTTGTCCCGCAACACTTCTACTACGTGCCAAGGGCACTTCCATTTTTCCCACACCCACTGGGGTGGGGCAAACTCTGCCAAAATTTGTCCGGCAGATCCCCACAGTCATCACCATGCCTGATGGCGAAGATTCAGTTATCGCTGATTTGCAGCACTTGCTGAACGTCGCTCACGAGTGTCAGCGCGAGGCTCAAGATCGTCTCAAGGTCACAAATGACAACTGCGCCGCTTTTGCGGATGAAGTTGCTGCCATTGTGCTTAAGCATTTTCCTACTGCGTCTATCTCACACTCTGGCGCTCATGTTGGCACAAGTGCTGGTGCCTCTTCCACTCCGTCAGCTACTACTACCACTACCACCGAGCTTGCCGATGGTCCACCTTCTGCCACTCCCACCGCTGCGACCCATCAGAATGCCTTCGTCTCCCAACCTCCTATCCTGGCCGCTGGGCTAGCCTTCTCGTCCTAGGATACTCGTTTCTGTGCCTGGGCTTAAGGGGAACCCCCGCGGCAGTACTATTTCCCAGCAGTCCCACCTTTCACGCCTGTCACTGATGAGTCCGCTCGTACTGTTCGCGCTCTCATCGCTGCTGCACCAGAAACACTTATCGATGATGTTGGCACATACAATGATGACCTTGCCGCTCAGCGTGTGGCTGACCCTGCCGCTCAGTGTCTGGCTGACCCCATTGGTGCGTACACCATGCTGCATCCTCGCACTACTGTCATTGGCCAGGCTGCTCACAGTGCGCTCATCTTGTAGTTCAACACACTCTTAATCCGTGTGGAAGAATTGGCTGATGCGATCTGTGCGTGCAGGTTCAAACTGCTCTGTGAGCTTGGCGATGCTGAACCGGGGCAGTTGTCAGCGGTGCTTACCATGGCCAAAGGTTTCATTCCTAAGCTGTCTGACCTCCTTCACGATGTCAAAGCAGACGCGCTGCAACGCCTTGCATCCCAACATGTGCCCAAAAAGTCCCCTCCTGGTGTTGACACCCTCTAGGAATTTACCGCTGAGCACCTTGCTGCGTGGTGGATCAGCGTTCAAAACAAGCGTCTTCATCGTTCCACCATTGCAAGAGTTGCCGCTGTCACCACTTCCTCCTCTTCTTCGTCTTCTAGTGCCACCTCCACCTCTACCTCTTCTTCCTCTTCCACATCTACTGCCACAGCCCTCGCTTCTCAAGGTCGTGGGCGTGGCCGTGGCAAGGGCCAAGGCAAGGGGAAATCCGCAGACTCTGCCTCGTCTCGTGTACCCGTCGATGTTGTGTGCTGGAACTGCGGCTCTCCCGAGGAATCTGCTTAGAAAGTGCCCTACACCACCGGATAGCTTGCAACTTGCACGTGCTATGCATGCCCACTCCGCGCATTCCGACGACTGCACCTTCTCTATGGCCAGCACCAACTCTAGCCCTAGTACATCCACTCGGTCCACTGGTTCCTCCTCCGCATAGGTCTATACCGCTGTTGGTGTTCTCTCCACGCCTCCACCAGCCCAGTTCCCATGGGACTGGCCACCACCCTATGGAACCCCCGTCTACGCCGGGCTGCCTTCTCCAACCTACTTCGTTCCTCCATGGCTCCTTCCTCCCTCGGTTTCCTCTGTTCCGGCACCTACGCCGTCCGTCGACTACGAGGGCCAACTGGAGCAGTCTCTTATGCAGCATCTCCATCTTTGCGATCAGGGAGGTGAGAGTGTAGCTGCATTGGCCAGAGGTCATTCATGTCACACTGAGACTGTTCGCCATGGGGAACCCCTAGTCATGTCCTTAAGTTTTTGTCGGTGTCTGTTCCGTGGGTTGAGCACTGGTAGTCCTTCGATCTCCCGCACCGTCTTGCGGTCTGTGACTCGTTCTTACCTCCTGACAACACTGTCGCCACGTGTGGGGTCCTTCTCCAAGTTTGTGTCTCTGGCGGTGTCTGGGTCCTCGACTTTGGGGCCACCCACCACATGACGTCTATCCATTCCTCCTTCGTCTCGTTGGGTTGTGCCGGTCCCGTTCGCTTTGCATGCACCGAGTCTGGCCAATTAGTCCCCGTTCAGGGCGTGGGTTTTGTCCACTTCGTTGGCCCCAGTGGTGTGATTTTGTTGCCTAACGTCCTGTACGTGCCTTCCTTGGAGCTCAGTTTGCTGTCGGTCACTATTCTGAACAGTCAGGGCATGGACTTCTCAGCCAGTCAGGGTATTAGCACTGTCCGTCTCTGTTCGTGTGGTCACGTTGTCTTGCAAGGTGTCAAGTGTGACAAGGTTTACCGTGTCCCCTTGCTTGCACCCTCTTCCTCTTCTTGTGGCTCCTCTCTTGTCCATGTTTCTCCCTCTCTCTCCCCTAACCATGTTCAGATCTTGCATCGCCTCCGTGGCCATGTTCACACCGATGCTAATACCAGCATGCTTCGCTTCCAACCCACTCTTGGTTTGTTACCATCCACCTTTCCGTTGCCTTGTCCCTCTGACCGTCTTGACTGCGTTCAAGGCAAGATGCATTGCTCTCCCTTTGCTCTCTCAGACTCCCAGTCGTCCCACCGCGTTGATCGTATCCACGCTGATATCATGGGTCCTCTCCCCCATGAGTTCCTTGGGGGTGCTGAAAGGTATGTCCTGTGTTTGACTGATGACTTCTCTTGTTTTTTATGGATATTCGCTCTTTGTCAGAAGAGCGATGTTTGTACAATTCTTCAGTCCTGGTTGCCCTTGGTTTCCCTTGGTTGCCGCAAGCTGAACGGTCGTGTCAGTGGTCCATGCGTGTCTTTCGCAGTGACAGGGGTGGTAAGTTCCTCGGTCCCACCGCCCAACTCCTTGAGTCTAAAGGAGTGTTTCTGGAGACCTCCACTCCCTACACACCCGAGCAAAAAGGAGTATCTGAATGTTGGAATCAGACTCTTGCCGATGGCGTCCACACTCTCTTGAACGAGCCAGGCTTCTCCTCGCTTTTCGCTCTTGAGGTAATGAGTTACATGACATGGGTCTAGAACCAAGTTCCCCACAGTCCTCTCCCTCGTACTGTCACCCCTTTCGAGTGCTGGTACGACACTCGTGCCAATCTCCACCTCGCTCGCATTTGGGATAACATTACGTCAGTCTAGACTCCCATGGACCTTCGCGATGGGAAGCTCTTACCGCTTGGACACCTTTGTCCCTTTCTGGGTGTCTCGGTCCAGTCCTGGTGCCTGGCGCTTCTGGGATCTTGAGTGCCAGCGGGTTGTCGAGTCTCGTGATGCCCTGTTCTTTGAGTCCATCTTTCTCCGCGACCTCAGTTTTCCTTGGCCTGCTGCCTCCCTGCTGCCGCTCTCTTGGTTGCGGGAGGAGGTCAATCTTCCACTCCCTGCTATTCCTGTCACCCCTTCTGCTTTCCATTTTTCACAGCCTTCACCCTCATCACGTCCTCAGGTGTCAGACACAATTCCCACATGGTCCTCTGAGCCTCTTCCGGCCTTGTCGCCCAGCGCCCCGACTTCTCCTATATTTTCCTCCTCTCCTGTTCAATCTGAGTCTGTGTCTCTTACGAAATCCTCTACGGCGCCATCCAGTTCGCTCGCCTTGACTGTGCCCAGTCTGCCGGCCCTTGCCATGCCTGTGCCCGGTGCTTCCCCCGGGCCTACACCCGTCTCACCCTTTGTTCATGGCGGACACCTCCACGCTCTCCCTACCTGCTCCTCGAGCATCTCAACATCCTACTCCCGATCGTCGTAGTCTCACCCCGAGCAGTCGCCAGCGTTGCCGACCGGCATGGATACCTTAGGCCTAGCCAGAGGGGTTGTCCACCCAGCTCTTCCCTTGGGTATACGCTGCTTGTGATGGAGCATAAGATAAAAATTGAAGCCTCCATTCTTGGCAGTATCGTAGAGTGTCTTGCTACGGCGTCCCCGTCGCCCGATCCCACCACAGTCCCAGAGGCACGTGCGGCACCCGGCTCACAACAGTGGGAGGTTGCCATGCGGGATGAGCTTGGAGCTCTAGAGGATCATGATGTGTACGAGCTGATCGATCTACCGCCGGGCCAGAAGTCCATTGTCGCCTGATGGGTGTTCCGACGGAAGTCCAAGCCCAATGGCGAGCTCGAAAAATACAAGGCACGTATTACTACTAAGGGGTTTTCCAAAGTCCCCAGTGTTGACTTCGATGACACATTTGTCCACGTCGGATGCTGCACCACTCCTCAAGCTCTCCTCAGTCTAGTCGAATACCATGGCTGGGAACTCAAATAGATGGATGTCAACAACGCCTTCCTACACGGACGATTGGATGAGGAGATCGACATAGTCAAGCCCCCCGGATTTACAGACGGCACTAACAGAGTCTGGAGACTGTGTAAGGCCCTCTATGGCCTTCAGCAGTCTTAAAAGTTTGGAATCATGAGATCACCTCAACCCTGGAGAAATGAGGGTACCGACAGAGCACAGTTGTCCCTTCACTCTTTGTCACCGTAGTTTCAGCACCATTTGTTGCCATCCTTGTCTATGTCGATGAATTGCTGATCGCTTCTCCGAGCAGAGAGGTGGTAGCATCTATGAAGTCCCTGCTGCAATCCACATACAAGGTGAAAGACTTGAGTCCGGCTCGTGACTTTCTACGCATGGAGCTTGAGCGTGTCCGCGCTCGTTGCGTTCTTCACATTCACCAGGCTGCATACGCCAGGAGCTTGGGGGAGCACTTTGTCTCCCTCCTCGCATCTGCGCCTACTGCTTCAACACCAATGACGCCCACCGGACAACGATTGTCGAAGACACTTGACGTGTCAAAGCTAGGGGAGCTTGTGGATAGGATTGATTACTTACAAGTGATTGGGTCTTTGATGTATCTTGCTACCGCCATGCAAGCAGAGGTTGCCTTCGTTTTGAACTTTCTTGCCCAGTTCTCATTGTGTCCCTGGTTGTGACACATGGATGGAGCATTGCGTGTCATCAGGTATGCGCTCTCTACGGCTCATGTTGGTCTCTGTTACCGAGCACAACCATCAGTGGTTGTCGATGGATACACTGAAAGTAATTGGGCGCATGATGTGGATGCTCGCAGTTGCACGGGCTATATCTTCCTCGTTGGAGGGACATCGATCTTGTGGAAAAGTGGAAAGCAAGGCTGTGTGGCACGTAGCTCCAGTGAGACTGAGTATATTGCTCTTGGCGTAGGCACCTGTGAAAGTGTGTGGCTTTGTCGCCTGTTACAATAGTTGTGCGTCCTCATCCGTTATATCACTCTGTGTTGTGACAGTCAACGCACAAAGGCAAGTGCTGAGCACGATGGCATGCATCATACTCGCAAAAAGCATATCAATGTTGAATACCATTTTGTGCGTGAGCGTGTGGCTGGAGGCGATGACCAGATTGTGTGGGTTGACACCAGAGAGCAACGAGCTGACTTCCTTACAAAGGCACTTAGCAGTAACATCTTCAAGGCACTAGTTCACGCTGTTGGGCTGTTGTGCGTTCGTGATGCTCCAGGCTGAGTTGGTGTGCCATGTGCTATATACAGTCGTGTGTCACTACTCGTGACGTCGCTGTTGTGACTGTGACCGTTTGTGTGCAGTTCGGTTGTGGGCCATGGAGGAGAGTTGTTTTATGTGTCAGTTGCACGCGGTGACCTGTGGCCTTGCTACACACTCACCTCACCCGTGCAAGTGACTGACCAGAGAAGAGACAACGCTCCATGTTGAGCCCTCGTGATGACGTATGCTCCTGCCGGCCAAACTGCGTCTGCCACGAGGCCAGCACGCTTCACCGTGCTTGCATGTTCTCACTTCTTAGTCACACATGTTATTTCTTATGCTCCGGATGGACAGAGCCGGGTCCTCGATCAATGCTAGTTTCTGCAGACTATTGTGAGAGACACTCAGGGATGAGATATTCCCACCAGTAGGTGGTGGTTGGAACCACAGATCCATAAGGGAGTGAGCGAGAGGGAGCTCGCTGCATGCTCGCCTGCTCCCACTTGGATCACTACGCTTGGCTGTGACTCGACTCCTTGTTCCTTGTTTCTTGCTACTCTTGCTTGCAACCTCGCGTGCTCTCATGCCATGGCTATGCACATCTCTTGATGCCTTACTTGCTCCATTGCATCAACGTGGTCCACGCCTGCCTACATCCGGGAGCGATTTGGACCGATTGGCGAACGTGCCGCCGGTGGTTTCTCACACGCCGGGATAACCCGGTCGTGTTATCCTAAAGGATCAGCAACCCGGCATCACCTAATTAACTACCTGTTCTAAGCATGCATGACTGAAATATCAATGAACCATATCGACTACGCGTGTATGAACCCTGCTATGTTTTGCTCATGTCATGCTAAGCAGAAACCAAGCATGTTATGTTGATCACATCCATAAAGCTCTTAAGCACATCCAGATTGGATGCTGTAAGCGCCACTCTTGCACTCGGCTGAGATGCCAGCAGTTCATAATGCATCGTGTGTACGTCGATGCTGCATCTCAGAGTTTCACTTCAGTTTAGTCACCTGCAGTGTTAGTGTGTGTAAACATATCCAAGATTTCACTTGCGTGTCATACACTCCACTAACAACACTCCTCCATGACCCTCAGATAAACAGTCCACAAACACATAAGAGCACGAACGATGCAAGCCCACGCCAGAGTAGACAACAACTCATGAGTAGAGAGGTACATCCACATCAATCAGGGACATCACGCGCGCAAAGCAGGCCAACAGCGTGCACAACCGCCTTAAGCATGCCGTTTGCTGAGAGCTTTGGTGACAAAATCTGCACATTGTTGACGAGTATCAACCCTGACAACCAGAACTTCTCCGGCAGCAATGTTCTCGCATATACAGTGATGCTCAATGTTGATGTGCTTTGTGCGAGAATGATACATGTCATTGTGATCAGCAATTGCCTTTGTGCTCTGATTGTCTTAGATTAGGGTGATGTAAAAAATGGGGACACACAGCTGTTGCAACAAGCAAGACATCCACACGCTCTCACTCAGTGCAACATACTCGACCTCACTCGAGTTGCAAGCAACACATCCATGTTTTCCTCTCTGATGAGATTGCAGTCCCAACAGTAAGAAATATGTATTCTTTATCACTGTGTGCATCTGTGTCATATGCCCAATCACTCTCAGTATAGCCGTCAACAGAGGGTTGTGCGTGATAGCACAATCTTACACGCACTGTAGAGAGTGAGTAACGGACAACACGCAGGGAAACCTCAATGTTTTTGCTACGAGGCTGCTAGGAGAACTGAACCCAAAAGTTGACCGAGAAAGCCACATCTGCCCGAGTGGTGGTGACAATGTACATGAGGGATTCGATCACGCTGAGATAATCGATGAAATCAGCTCTGTCTGTCCCAGCTGTGATGGATCAGAGGACTTCAACAGGGATTGGCCTGCTAGGGTCATTGGAGGGGACGTAGTGGGGATGTCGGCCAACAAGGAGGGGAAACGGTCTCCCAGACTGCGAACATAAGAATCCCGATGCACATGCAGAGTGTGCCACTGAAGATCTCGCTCAAGCTCCATCCAAAGGAACACTGGAGTTGGGCCCAGGTCCTTCATCTTGTATGTGCACTGAAGGAGGTCCTTGATAGATTGAACAACAGTAGGGCGGGGAGAGGCAACAAGCAAATCGTTGATGTAGACAAGGACGGCCATAAAGAGCTCTGATGGATCACTCAATAAGAGCGTTGGGTCTACGGCGCTGCGGTGGTAGCCACCTCTCTCAAAAGTGGAGGAGATCTCCATGTTCCAACAGTTCAATAATTATTTCAGCTAGTACAGGTTCTTCCGCAGTCGCCAGACCTTGTTGAAACGTTCATGCATGAATACATTGTTGACATCCATCTGCTCCAATTCCAACTCATGTTGTACGACCGGGCTTAGAAGTGCACAAGTAATGGTGTTTTGCCGGACTGGAGCGAACCTCTTGTCAAAGTTAATCCCATGGAACTCAAAAGACCTTTTTTCCGTAAGCGGATTCTTGTATCCGTTGACTTTGCCATCAGGCTTCAACTTGCATCGGAGACCCAGTGAGCCGAGACGGATTTTTGGCCCGCAATAAGGCCCACAAGCTTAACGACTTCGTGCTGCTTGAGAGCACTCAACTCGTCTTTCATGGATTTTTTTCCAGAGGTCAGCATCAACTGCTTCATGAGCCTGTCGAACTGTGGTAGGCTCTTAAGGGAGCGTAAGAACAGCAGGTGCTGCAACAGTCAAATCCACCAGAAGAGGAACAAGACTAGCTGCTCTAGTAGTAGCAAAACTAGATCTACCAAGAGCATCATTCTTGTTTTTGTACTTGTTGTTGTCGTCTTTTGTCATTGTTGTTGTTGTTGTCATCGTTGTCGTCGACATCGTTGTCGTTGTTGTCTTCATTGTCGTCGTTGTCGTCACCGTCGTCGCTGCCCTCATTGTCTCTGTCATCGTCATCATCATTATCATGATGATGATGATGATGATGATGATGATGATGATGATGATGATGATCATCATCATAATTATCATCATCATCATCATCATCAACAACAACAACAACAACAACAACAACAACAACAACAACAACAACAACAACAACAACAACAACAACAACAACAGCAACAACAACAACAACAACAACAACAACAACAACAACAACAACAACATCATCATCATAAGCAAAAACATCAACAGCAGCAGCAACAACACCACCAGTAGCATCACCTACCTGGTAGCAGCAACACCAGGAGGCCCTCGAACCATCGTCAGCAAGAAAACCACTGGCATGTCTCAAGACTCGGCCTCTGAGGTCATGAGTTGAGAGGTACAGATTAACCTTAGAATNCAACAACAACAACAACAACAACAACAACAACAAAAACAACAACAACAACAACAACAACAACAACAACCACAACAACAACAACAACAACAACAACAACAACATCATCATCATAAGCAAAAACATCAACAGCAGCAGCAACAACACCACCAGTAGCATCACCTACCTGGTAGCAGCAACACCAGGAGGCCCTCGAACCATCGTCAGCAAGAAAACCACTGGCATGTCTCAAGACTCGGCCTCTGAGGTCATGAGTTGAGAGGTACAGATTAACCTTAGAATTAACATTCCTCATGAGTTGAGAGGTACAGATTAACCTTAGGCAACCACAGTGAGGAACTCTTTTATGATTAACCCCAGAAATGATCGCACGGTTTTCCACCAAGCCAAGAGCCGTCCATTTTCCAAAGTGGACACGGAATCGCATGGGCTCTTGTTTGGGCAATCCAACAATGCAGAAAGAACAAAAGTGCAGTGGAGTGGTTCTCAGCGACGGGTACAACCTGATGGGCTCACATCGACAACTCACTCATCGTCACTTCGAGCAATTTATTCGCAAGCACATTGAAATGTTTGGCTGTCTGATCATCCTTAGAACTGTATATCTCATTAACAATGCATCCCCCTCCCCCCCTTAAGTACTATCGTGAACCCAAATTCAAAAAGATGAAAAAAGAAAGAAAGAAAGATATCGAGTTCTTATACCCCACTTTCGGCTCCCAAACTAACTTCCTGCCTCAGGCATTGGTGCAGCAGAAGCAGCACTCGCACGAGCACCTCCAGCTGCAGATGCGCCTCCTTCTACCTTCTCCTTTCCCTTGACTTTTGCTTCCTTGTTCTCCTGATCCATCTTCTCCTTCCCAACGCCCTTGCTCTCCTCAGGTCCCCTCCTCATCCTCCCCTCCAGCTGCTCCCTCTTCTTCCGAGCCGCTTCTTCCGACTTGACGATGACGACGGTGGTGGGGCAGTTGTGCACGCAGTAGTCGCTCACGCTGCCCAGCATGAGCCTGCGCATGCGGTGTATTTCATTTTTTTTAGGATGTGTTTTTGGGATTGTGCCTTTTTTTTCAATAATGAGAAGACCAAAGAAAACAAATTGGGACTTCCACATCCATTTTCGAGGACGCAGTACACATCCACCAATGGAGCAGTGTGATTTTGAGAAGCCAAATCTCAATTCAGTGGAGAGGACAAAGGGATTGAGATAGGGTTCTTTCATCCAATCACGCGGACAAAGGGATTGAGATAGGGTTCTTTCATCCAATCATGCGGACAAAGGGATTGAGATAGGGTTCTTTCATCCAATCACGCGGACAAAGGGATTGAGATAGGGTTCTTTCATCCAATCACGCGGACATAGCGCAGAGTGGCCTTCCCTTTTCTCTCCTTGGACATTGGAGAGACACCCAAATAGAGAAGGGAATCTATATGCTTATGCAGCACAAAAACAGCCAGGGAGCGAGGAAGGATGGAGAAGAGAGAGGTGTCCAGAGCTTAGACAACATGAGGGAAGGGAAGGGTGAGGGAGGGTGAGGCAATGTGTCTGGAATGGAGGAGCATAGCTAGCTTTCGTTGTGCTTCCATCTTACCTTGCAGGTACTTGGCACTTGGGGTTATGGAAATTTGTATACAAAATTTGATACATTTGTAGAGAAAAAAGGCTGATTCATGCAGGTTTGATCCATGCAAAATTTCATCACTGAAAATTTTGGTCCATTGAAAGTTTGGTCCGTATGAAGTTCACTGACTTACCGGTCATCATTCTTGCATGACTGCACAAGTGCATGCCCCTTCTGCTTCTCTGACTCATTCTTCCTCATCTCTTCTTCTTCTTCTTCTTCTTCTTCTTCTTCCTCTCTCTCTCTCTCTCTCTCTCTCTCCCTCCCCCCCCCTCTCTCTCTCTCTCTCCATCTCTTTCTTTTCTTTCTTTCTTTCTTTCTTTCCTCCCATTCCACTGACCTTCCAAAGGCACTCTTGCCATGGCTGCCCAGCACGAGCAGGTCTGGCTTGAGACGGTCGCAGAACTTGTGCAGCTGCACTCGCGCGTCGCCCATCAGCACGCGCCCTTCGCAGCGTAATTCCTGCAGCGCAGAACGGAAGGTTTGCCAATCTCGCAATTTGCGCCATGAAACGCTTCCATGCAAGAAGCAACCCAAGTCTTGTGACGCAAGTTGCAGCACAGCCTCATTGGTCGACGCTTGGTCAAGCTCATGTGACATTCCTCGACGGTTTGGAAAGGGCTTTACACAGCCTTGGGAAAGAGTCCCAAGGCTGTGTACAGACTTCATGCTGTGTCATTGGTCGTGGCATTCAGTCGTGTCGTTGGCCAACTAATAGCACTTGCCTTTTTTATCGGAGCTTGCTTGTGGGATATGCACCGCTAGGGAACAATGTGGTGTAATGTGGTGTGGTATGTGGTGTGGTGTGGTGTGGTGTGGTGTGGTGTGGCGTGG